>LOJH01009018.1:11493-23843 GCA_001685095.1 Ellobius talpinus
ACACACACACACACACACACACACACACACACACACACACACTGACTGAAAGTCAGAGAGTATTCCAGAAGCCTACTTTAACATGGCATTGAAAGTCCTGAAGATAGCTCACATTTCATCTCTGACTTCAGGACATGACCCTTGAGGGTCATATGAGAATATTCTGATTTTCTCCCATATTAGAAGAGCTGATCCTTTTTGGCTCCTGACCTTAGGTAAGGTCAGGGCCTCTTTATGCCAGTGTCCTCATCTGTAATTAAAGGACGCCTTATAGGTCCTAATGCTCAGAAACTGGGAATGCTGTTTATATGGCTCTGTTGACCTGAATCTAGATTCTGGCTGCTCCATACAGTCCTACTGTGCGTGACAGCCTAACTCCCTCACATTGTTTGCTGATTTTAGACTTTATTCCTCCTCCCCTATTCCTGAACCTTCCTTTCCTTCAAGATCCCAGGCCTGAAAAGCACCAGCTCTAAAATTAAAAGGGGCTGCACATGGAGATGCCCTATTGGCACTGGAAGGTTTTTCTCAGGTAGACAGTTGAGGCCCTGAACTGTATCTAAGGTCACCCTCACATGTCATTTGAAGGTCTGGAGTCTGGTGGGAAACCCAGCAAAGACTGCCTGTAGCTAGACTTTCTCATTTCTTCCAGCAGGTAAAGCCCATGGTTAGCTGGAGTGGCATTAATGTAGGTCCGCATGAATCATGTCAATATACTGACCTTCATCAAGGTCTGTGAATGTAGCCACACATTATTTTAGAGCCATGGCTTGCAACCCTAGTCAATATACTGCATCCTGGGCACAAATGAAAATTTCATAGGTTGTATGCATGCTTACCACTGTATTGCTATAGTGTGTGTTTTGCCTTTCAGAGCTATTAACTTCTCCAGTAGACCAAACTAGCCCTCTTGGTACAGAAGACTAGTCGTGTTTACTTATGTCTTGAAGTAGCAGAGGAAATTCGAAAATAAGCCTAGATGTAGATCAAAATTTAGGGAATCCTCCTCCCAACCTGATGCTTACCTGAGGATGTGCCACTAGCTGCTCTTCTTCATCTGAACTGTCATTCCCAAAAACCACCTAGGTTCACAGTCTTCTTAGGAGAGGAGTGTCATGGGTGAACACCTTGGTGGACAGCTAGCCAAGCATAAGGAACTCAGTCATGATCCACATGGAATACTTCTCTTGATTTTGTGGCTGTCTCCCACCTGGTGGGTCTTGGGGGTTGTTTACAGTAAATTGTATTGTGATCATAGCAGATGACTGTGACCACTTGAGAAAATGAGACTCACCAGCTCTCAGCCTGGCAAGGGACAGAGACCAAAGGCTCTGGTCCTCGAGTTTCACTCACTGTTGAAAGTTCTCCATGGCAGTAGCTAGGCAACCTGGGAATGCCTTGCCGAGTCCCAGAAGAATCTTTGGTTCTAGCACATTTCAAGTGCTGACTCCAGTAGCTTTTTGACTGTTATGTGTCAACCCCAGAATATCCATGGGAAAAATTCTCCAGCCTTCTATCCTTAATAAGCCAGATGAGCTATCTTCAAAGAATGGGTGTCTCTTCAGAGGGGAGACCTGGGTGCGCTCTAAAAAGGGAAATGGGAGCAGGGCAATCAAGAAAATGGCCAGGGTCTTTGAAGTCACTGTGAGTGTTGCCTCTGCAGAAAAGCATGAGGGATAAAGTGTCCAGGGTGAAGCAGGCCCCACTGGAATGCCATTAAGCCTAGGAAAGGTAGCTCGCTTATGAGCCTCAGGCAGCTGAAATACCCCCATGGCCTATGGCTTTGCTCTTTGATGACAAGATGGTCTCAGCAGAGGGAGTTCTGTGGTGATCCTAGTAGGTGGCATCAACCTCTAGGTGGAGTCCTGGTTTTGAGTCTTGGCTGTCTAATTTATGTGCCCAGGGACCTCTGTGGTATTACTTAGCCTTCCTGGGTCTGCTTCTCCATTGGTAATGCAGCCTTGACAATAATCCCCTTAATAGTTTCATTAAGTTACCGTAGGAATTTAATAAACACCTTTAAGAATTTTCACAGTACTTAGAGCTTTGCAAGTCTTTGATAAATGGAGCTTGGCAGGAAAGCCTTGTTTTGCTGGAGAGTTGAGTCTCTAAACAAGAAGGCATTCGGAGACCTCATTGTTTCATGTCTGTGACAGTCACACATATACCAGCTTCTTCCATCATTTGTCATCTTTAAAAACTCATGGTGCAAGCTGTGAGACTATCCTGGACTTCACAGTGTACATAGTAAGACTGACTTAAAAAGTCAATAATAGCCCTGAAATCATATAAATTATATATATATGTGTGTGTGTATTAACATTATATAGACTAAGAAATTTTTATTTACTCATTTAGAAAAATATATAACATTTATAATATCTTATAGATTGTTATAATATATAGCATATATATATAATATAAAGTAACAGAGTAATAGAGGCCTTGAACTTGAGCAAAAGCAAGGTGGGAGGTCATGGGTTTATGGGAAATTGATTAGTTGATGGAAATGAAAGGAGTAAATGATGTAAACATTTTTAATTTCATAAATGAACAACAAATAAAAACAAAAGCCCACAGTTCCTTGCAGGGTATTGTCTTCATTTGTTTGTGAGAATTTCTTAAACAACATGGCAGAAGTACAAGGGTCTGTCTCTCCTGTCACCTCCACCAGCCTGCTGTCCCTGAATTCTCAGTCTTTCCTAGACTGTAAACTGCATTGGAAAACGTTGGTCAAGGTGCTATGTGTCAGTGCTGAAATACTTCTTGAAGATTAAATTTGGTCTTCTGAAAGCATTGATAATAAAGCTCTTCTTTATGCCTTAATGTTGGTTCAAGTGGCAAAAAGTGCATATCCTAGATAAATATGTCTAATATATTTCTTATTCTTAAATTCTATCGGCCAGATTGTAAACAAGTAAACCATGAGCATTTGTCCTATGTTGCCGGGTTTTCTTTCCAGCTCTCTGCTTCGTTTGCCTCGCATCGTCACAGCAACCCCTCTTCCCTGCTCTCTCCAGACACCCCCAACTCCCTCACTTTAGCAACCTCCATAGTCACTCCCATAGACCCCCCCACTTGCTCTGGCATCCTTCCTTATTTCCTACATTGCAATCTTGCAGACCTGATTTTCCATCTTGCCTTCATGGCAGGGCTGTAATGTTTCCCATCCCCACAGGCACTGTTGCTGTCCTAGGTGCTGCTGTGCTAAGGCATAAAACAGGCAATGACTCACTGTGACACCACCCCAAGCAGAAGTTGCTGGTCCTCTGTGGATCCTAACAGGACACCACATTTTAAATATCCCTACTTCTATTTTATTTTACAATGGAGAAAGCATTCAG
Organism: Ellobius talpinus; assembly: GCA_001685095.1. Taxonomy (NCBI): domain Eukaryota; kingdom Metazoa; phylum Chordata; class Mammalia; order Rodentia; family Cricetidae; genus Ellobius; species Ellobius talpinus. The sequence continues at coordinate 14,838 of LOJH01009018.1, forward strand.
TAAAAGGCAGGCACAGCAGTTGGATATTGGATCTAGAAAATCCTTTTCGTGCTTTGCACTTCTGACCCTGATAAGTCACTTAAACTCCTAATGTCCTTCAGCTTTTTCAATTCTCTTCTCATGGAGTGTGCTACCCTGGGGATGCAGCCTGGTCCCTGAGCTGACTTCTCACATGCTGAGGAGTACCAGAATGTCTGCGGGTCTACAGAAGAAGCATACCATTGGCAGAAAGCTTTATATTTCTCCCTTCAGCAGCAGATGTGGCAGAAAACATTTTGAGCCCAAGCAACAAAAATCATTAATGTAAATATGTGTTAAGTACTGTATATATAATCATAATTACATAATCTATACAGGATACAATGAAAGTGGATTTCATTATTGAGGCAGAACTCAGAAAGATCAAACAACTCATTATTATCAGTTCCCCTTATTGATCACCTGAAAAGTAAAACAGTAAAGGATCCTGAATGCCACAGGTACACACACAGAGCTTATGCATCGCACACACTGAACAGTGGAACTCTGACAGAGGTGCATTAAACAGTGGGAATCAGACACAGAGAGTGTGTTCATCGACTGAAGTTGAAAGCTGACAACAGCATTGTTAACGGTAGAAGTGCAGACAGTGAGCCACTGCTACCTCAGGAAGAGGACTGCAGTTGATAGGAACACAAGGCCGGTTGGCTGGATCCTAAGTGTCATGCTATATATAACCAGATACTGATCACATAGGTATGTTCAGTTGGGAGAAATTCATTAGGTTATATACTCATATTATGTAATGTCCCCCAGGCATATATTAAAACTTAAATTAACTCATGAAAAGCAATTGTCACTGCTGTATCTCAACACTTTTCCTAAACTACACAGTGGGCCACAGCTAACTGAGGACTGCAAAGAATGAGGACACCACGACCTTGAGGAACTTTTGGAATGCTCATTCTGTCTACTTCTAGCCCTACCCACAGCCCTTATTATGTCCTTCACTGGAATTTGATCAGCCTGCTTCAGACATAGCCAGCAAAAGCCATGCCTTGTTGTACAGCCTAGGAGCTCCTTGTGGTCATCGCGAAGACCCTTAACTAGCCGCATGCTGTCTCACCACAGAAGCTGTGTGTGTCAAAGAAGCTGACTGCCCATCCTCCTACTGCACAGGAAACTGTTTTGCAGAGAGAAAGCTTTGCAATGTAAAGAGGTGGCCAGATCAGATCTTTCTGTCTGGAGGTTTCATGAAGCCATGGTAATGAGTTTATTTGAAGAAAAAGTCCTTACCTTCAGCAGATTTATGGCTCTTTTGTAATGGCCGTGTTGTGACAGGGAAGGTGTCTCCAGTACTTGCTCTTTTTCTTTTATTTATCTTTTTAACTTTGCTTCTCATTATGCATAATTTCAGGTTTTATTGGCCCTTTAAAAGGACCCTACTTTGTGAACTAATTATGACAAATGTTGATACAACATCTGTTCTTGGATTCCAATTGCCTTGTCGTCTGTCAGAGTTCATCTGGAAGGCAAGCTTGATGTAAACAGTCTGCTGTTGATGTGCTCTGCCTGGCTCGTGGAAAAGGGACTGCCCAGGTGCTCCTGAGACCGTACCTCTGCACAGAAGTTCCCCTCTGTCCCTGCAGGAAACTGGACATCAGTCACAGTTAGTGCACAGCTAGGAAAGTCCACAGCTTTCCTATTTAAAGTTATTTCCCTGTTTTTCTTCATGTTTTTTATTAGCATATATTTGTCATATATGATGATGGGTTTCTTTTTCTTTTTGATCAAATTTATCCCCTATAATCCTCTTTATTTTTATGAGACAGGGTCTCTCTGTGTAGTCCAGGCTGTCCTGGAACTCACTTTGTAGATCAGACTGGTGTCAGACTCACAGAAATCTGCCTGCCTCTGCCTCCCGAGTGCTAGGATTAAAGGCGTGCACCACCACCACCGGTCTCCTTATTTTCATCTGTCTGTCTGTCTGTCTGTCCTGTCTGTGGACCAATTAATTTAATTAGGCTTGCTTACAGAAATATGGGTGAGAGATTATTTACCAGGGTATGGGTAGTTTACCAGTGACTATGACACTGAAGGAATTGCCTCTTTGTGTCCCAGTAACCATGAACTGGCTGTAGCTTTTCAGGGAAGTGTACGGCCTCATGAAGCCCTCCCCATTCCTTGATGGGATGTTTCTGGGCCCAATCTTATTCCAGATCTTAAGTAAATAATGACAGCTGCTGAACCAAGAGTGCTATGACTGTGCTGTGCCCAGAAGACAGAGTTCTATACACTCTGCTTCTTCCTCAAGCTCTTATATTCTTAACCCCGCCACACACTCAGCATTCCCTCAGCCTGGGAGGGGATGATCTAGATAACTCATTTGGGTTCACCAATCACTTATTCTTGGTGTTTTTACCAGTTATGAATTTTTGCACCCTAAAGCCACTCTGGCTCTCCTTAGCTACCTTCAACTGTCAACTCGACATAGCCCAGAGTTACTGACATACCCTGAGTCTCAAATGAGGGCATGCCACAATCATTGGCCTGTGAGCATGTCTCTGAGACACCTTGATTGGTAACTGATGAAGGAGTACCATCTTTTGATTAGGTTTACAGTACCAGCTATCAGTTTCCTCGTATGGAGCAGGCCTCAAAGCAGGAAGTGGTCCATTACCCCCGTAACACTCATGGCACGACTGCACTGGGTTATTACATCTTGCCTGACTGGCCAATAGTATACTGCACTGGGTCCACAGCTAAGTAGCACTGTTGATGACTTTTCTTCTCCAGCATCCTGCATAGCACTTTCTAGCCCTGGGAGAGCTAGCCAGCTTGGAATCAGCTTCTGGCTTCTTGATTCTCTGTGTTCTAACCTGTGATGCATCCAGGAATAGAGTCACATTGTGCACTGCTGGTGGGCAATGTAGAGCAGTGACAATAACCTCGATTGCTTGAGTGGCCACTAGGGCCCCCTGGACCAGCAACTTGTTGGGAGGGATCACACAGCTGATGCTGGGACTCTCATGTAATAACCTATTTCATCTGGAAATGACTTATCTACCAATTCAGGATACTTCTGTTCCCAATCTTTTTTACTTTTTATGTGTATATAATTTGTAGTATATTTCCACTACTCTCTTTTTCTCACCCCCTCAAAGGTCCCCTTTGCCCCTTACACAACTTTATTTGAACTTCCAAGTTTCTTTCCTATATACAAATGAGAGAAAACATGATGTTTGTCTTTGTCTTAATCAGGATTTCTATTGCGGTGGAGAGAGACTGTGACCACAGGAACTCTATTAAGAAAAACATTTAGTTGGGGTGGCTTACAGTTTCAAAGGTTCAGTCCATTATCATCATGGCAGGACATGGTGGCATGCAGGCAGACATGGTACTAGAGAAGGACCTGAGAGTTCTACATCTTGATCCACAGGCAACAGGAAGTAAACTGTCTGTGTCCATATTAGGCATAGCTTAAGCATAGGAAACCTTAAAGCCCACCCCTGTTGGGAGGCCCAGCTGGTCAGAAGTTGCAGTTTACCATGGCCTAGCCAGTCTCTCTGAACTTGGTGCAACATGTAGCCTGCCCTCCCCCACCCCCAGTGGAGGTGTCATGTGCTCTACCTGACCTTATTTGGAGAATGTCTCTAGGCCAAGAAATCTGACTTATCTCTAGTGTGACTGTTGACTCAGTTCCCTGTAAGAGCTTTCTTTCCTCTTGCTGCTCATGTGGTAGTGAGACATCATGTTAGGAGCTTTGCTTAGGACCCTGCTGTCACATGTGAAGCCTTGTGATAGGATCAGGCTGTGTAATGCAAAGTAGATGATGCCCCAGCCACTGTCCCCAAGCTTTGTATTTCCTCTCACTCTGGAATAAGTATGAGCTGTAACACTGAAGCAGTCTCCCATCAAACCACAGTCTCCCATCAAAACACAGGCCTGACATGTCCTTGTTTGTTGCTTTTGCCTTCTTTGTCCTTGTGGCCTGGTGACCAATGGACCACAAAGAGAGAAGGAACCCAAATGCCTCCACAGTGACACACTTCCTTCAACAAGGCCACACCTCCTAATAGTGCCACTCCCTTTGAACTCATGGGGGCCAATTATGTTCAAACTACCAAAGTCTTTTTCTGTTTGACTTTATTATTTTAACATGATTATCTCCACTTGTGTCTATTTTTTTCTGGGGATGTCTTCATTTCTCTCTTCTTTACAGCTAAAAGTGTTTAACTGTGTGTATATTCCTCATTATTTTTATCCATCCCTCTGTTGTGGGACACTGAGTCTGGTTCAGTAATTTAGCTCCTGTGATTGGTGCTGTTATAAGCATTGATGCTGAAGTGTCTGGTGACATTTGGACATGGAGTCCTTTAGGTAAATACCAGAGGTGAAATGGTTGGGTCACATAGAGGGTCTGCTGTTAGTCAGGTTTTTGTTTTGTTTTTAATTTTTTTTATTTTTTACATTTATTTATTTATGAAATCTTCTGATATCCATGGTGGCTGGATTAGTTATATTGCCACCAGCAGACCATAAGGGTTCCCTTTGGCCCATATCCTTGCCAACGTTTGTTGTTTTCTTAAGGGCTACTGTTCCAACCAGGGTAAGATGGAATCTTGGGGTAGTTTTGGTTCAGATTTCTTTGATGGTTAGCAAAGTTGAGCTCCTCTGTTAATTGACCTTTGGTGTTCCTCTTTTGAGAAAGTATGTTCATTTCATTAGCTAATTTATTGATTGAGTTGATTTCTTTGTTTTCTGCATTCTTTTTATGTTTTAGACATTAAATATCAGGTGTATAACTTCCAAGGATTTTCTCCCGTTCTCTAGGCTTTCTGTTTATTTGACTGTTTTCACAAAAACATTTTAATCTCATGGGATTCCTCCCATTGGAACTGTTGCCTTTATTTGTTGAGCAACTGGATTCCTCTTGAGAAAAGCCTACCCGTGCCTATAGCTTGACTTGTTTTCCCTACTTTTTCCTCTAATAATTTCAGGACAGTTTGTTAAAGAGGCTGTCTTTGCTGTATTGCAAATTCTGGGTATTTTGGTCAAAAACCAGAGCTGGGGAAATGACTCTGTGGTTAAAGCCCTCTATGTGGGTTCAGGTGATTAGAATCTACATAAAGCCAGATGTGCCACCACATGGCTATAGCCATGGCAGCTCAGATGTTGTCTATGAAGACAACACCTCCCGTCTATCCAGCAAATTTGATCTTCTCATGGTATCGCCAACTACTTTTGACTTCTGATATGAAAAACATGCCAGGGCTGCAATCTTTGTTCTTCTCACTTGGTTTAGGCAGTTTCTTGCCTTCCCCTGATTTCAGTTTCAGACTCCTCTGTGGAGAGGGTTTACTGGGGCCAGTAAGTTAGGAATACTGAGCCAGGAAACCAAGTTTTAGTGAAAATTTCTTGTCTTTGAATCATTATGCTTGATAGCCAGCCTCTGGTGTGCCCCACCAGCAGCTTCCTCAATAGAAAATGTCTGTTTCAAGAGAAAGATATCATTCCAGGGAGAGTGTCAAGGTTGCACTAACTTAGGTGACTTGAGAAACTTCTGTGGTGATGCAAGCATCTGTTATCTTGGCTTGGCGGCAGTTTCATGTGTGCAGTTTAAGGTCTGGGAGTATAGTTCAGTGGGAGATAATTGCCTGGCATGCACAAGGCTGGAGATTCTATCCTTGGTGCTACATAAAACATTCAAAAGGAATATGCAGTTTATCTCTGCATATTCAGCTTTATTTCTATAAAGTGTACAAAGTCTGATAGTAGTAGTGGTATATAAAGGCTGCTTTAGCCCTTGGAATTAATTTAAGCAAAAACTAACACACTTACTTGGACTAAGTCACCTCTTTAGAGGCTAGCTAAGGCTCCTTGTTCATAAAGAAAGATGAGCTTTCCTCTAGGGCAAACTTCAGCTTGGGCCAAACAATTCCTTATCCCAGGTCTCTAGAGCATCCCTCAACATACAAATGACAGTTACAGGTTTCCACACATTACCTGGTGGCCTGTGAGCTACAACGCCTAGGTGGGAGCCACTGCTCTAGGATTAGGGCTTTCATTTTGTTTTGTTACAGTCCAGAATAATAATGCTTAATTTCTGAATTTGTTCCAGGATTGTGTGCATTTTTAAATGAACAGAGGCAGTTCATTTTCTGTGTTGACATGATTTGCCTGACCTGAGATCCAGGCACTGTTCTTGTACATCCTCTTCTCCTCTAATGCATGTTTCAGGCATGCACTTCTGAATTCTCTCTCCGCATCTTAGAGCCTTGTTGCAGGCATTCCTTCTCTCCCAGTGCCGTGCAAGGCAAGTGCTGTAGTGATGAACACCTGCCATAGGGGAGAGAACGGCAAAAAGCCCAGAGCAGTTCACGTTTCACCTTAGGAAGAACACTTTGTTATTTATTGGTGATGATTATAGAAGTGAAATTTTTAAATGTTCTGTAGCACTTGGAGCCAATCCTGTTTTATACATAGGCTTCAAAGAAGAGACAAATGCTAAGGTTGCTCAGATGGTCACACCCACCCCTATGAAACTTTAGAGGTAAATATTTTATGTAGGATAAAGTTGTCATGTCCTGTGCTGGCCCCACTGGCCTTCCACATGGCACTGCCTCCAGGTAGGCCTCAGGTGACATTTCTGTAGATTAGAACCCAGAGCCAAAGAAGTTTCTACTGTGGACCTGGGCATCACAGCCCTGTCTATTCTACATTGACTGACAAGGACCAAGGTAGTCAAGAGCCTTTGGAGCATTCTCTCCTTGTTTTGATTATAAAATAAACATATGTGCATATCAGCTGTACATTGGGCATTTTCCCTCCCCTCCTTGACTCTAGCACTGTCTTGACCATATTCTTCACTCTTGTCTTTTCCCAGAAATACCTTAGGGAATTTTTCAGTGTGATGCTCCAGTCTGAGACATCCCCCCTTCACATCAACAAAGTAGGACTGACCCTGTCGAAGCACACCATCTGTGAGTTCTCGCCGTTCTTCAAGAAAGGAGTCTTCGACTACAGCAGCCATGGAACGGGATAGATCTGAGTGACAGAGGAACCACCAACACAGTGCCTTCTCATCAAAGTGTCTCCAATGCAGACCGACTCCCGCATCAGGACCCCAGCCTGCCCCCTCCTGTTGGGGCAACACGCAGCAGCCAGCCTAGACCACCTCACTCACCATATCTAGTGCCTGAGTTTGGGAGTGGGCTGCGTTGCCTGCCAAGGGCGACCCTGACCGGCAGTTGTTACTGTACCTCTGCACTTGAACGTGGCCTTTCCCATAGTGCTTCCTTCTCGTTGTACAGCAAGTCAGTCCCCTGCAGCAAGATGGATATGTGGCTTGCTTATCTTGGGGCTCCTGGAGCCAAACCAACTTGGGACCTCCCAGAGTGGTGGCTTACCAGACCACCCTTAAATGACTTGCATCTGGTTTCTTCTTTCACCAAAATATGCTTGTTTTTTTCTACTCCTTCCATGTGACTGGCTATATTTCAAAGATGTTTTGAGTTATGTCATATTGTTTTACTCATTTGGATTGGGACTTAATATACCTAAACACTGAAGTTTACACCAAATGTCCTGTTCTGCAAAAAGGATCTATAGGCCAATCATGAAAAGAGTCTTCCATGCCTGACAAATTGGATGTAGGCAACATCACTTAAAACTTGTAGAAATGCTACAAATAAGACATTGCTTAAACCTTCAATATTTGAGGGCATCTTCCCAAACCTCAATGGCTGTTGTCCATTTTTGAGCTTTTTCTGCATAAAACAAGTGCAACGCTGGATGCAATATTTTAAATATCTTTTTGTTCATGTTTTAGTACAGAGTCTTCAGGATCATTAGCTAAAAAGAGAAAGAGAATTTGCAGTAGTTTATTAATAATCCCTCAATTACTCAGGACATAATGTAGCATTGCACATCTGTGTACAGTGAACTGCTTCATTTATCAAAAGAAAATTGTGAGTAGGAAAAATATATGGTATATATTGAAATGTACATAATCCTACTTATAGATTTATATGTATACCCGCCTGTACAATAGTTCAATGTCAGACTGTATAATCATTCACACCAAATTTATTAAAGGTGTTTGCTTTTTCAACTGTTAAATTGAGCTGTTATCAAAATTAAATGAAGTCATGAACTCTACCTTGTAGCTCAGTTTATTTTAAGTTTGTAATATGATCATTTCTACTGGTCTGTTTAATAATTGATCTGGTGTGCTTAGAAAGATGCATAATGTATAATTTAGCATTTATGTTGCAGAAAATGCAGTCACAGTAATGATTGAAGTCACAAATGAATGGCTAGCAGAACATGTTTGCATTCAGCCTTCTAGAACATACCTGCCTAGCAAAACTCTCTAGCCTTAAAAGTATGTTTAAAGTTGCAGCAATTCCTAGAAGGAGGAAACTCATATTCTCCTAATGAAATATTATAGTTTAGCATAAAAAATTAAAGTGGACCTGTTTCTCTCCAGTCATGATTACAGGCCTAGGTTTCATAGGACTTGAATTTAAAACTAAAGACTAGGGATAAAAACTAGGAGATGATAATTAGCCACAGGTAATTTATTTAAAATAAGTCCACATGCTGAAGACCAAAAATCATTTTCTTGAGTAAATTTTTTTTTCAGCTGACCGGATAATCTATCTCTTGTACTTTGGGACCTGTATTAAAAGCTAGGCTCATGGCAAGTATTTTGTTGAAATGATACATAATATTTGGCAAGAATAGTGTATTTGTGAGAAGTACAGTCATGAGACGTTCCTCCTCTTAGCATCTGCACGATAGTGGTTGGAGCCCTAGTACTAACTGGCTCTTGCTAAAGCCAGCAAAGACATAGAGAAGTCTCCCCAGTCCTTGGTCCACATCTGAAAAAACAGCTATTCTCTGAGATGATTCTCCCTTCCATTTGCACCTATGGATAGCAGGGGATGAATTATTCCATTTGGTCTAGCTATAGGTTTGTGTGTGTGTGTGTGTGTGTGTGTGTGTGTGTGTGTGTGTGTGTGT
>LOJH01009019.1:8439-28416 GCA_001685095.1 Ellobius talpinus
AATCCCCAGTGTCCTTGCCCTGGTCAGCATGGACTCTTAGAAAGAGGACTTTCCTCTCTGTGGTAGACACTTGGAAATCTTCTCCTCTGTCATAAGTTATATGAACTGGACTTTGAAAATGAACTGAGGAGAGGTTGAAGAGGAAGTTGACACATTGCTTGACTAAGCCCTCTCTCACATGGGTACTATCCACTGACATTGATGATCATTCTAGGAAGGAGTTTTCTTTGCCTTATGTCTTACTTGCTGGCCCGACCGATGTGCAATACACGGAGATGCAAACTAACTGGGCGAGGAATGTGAGGCAAACACCAGGGCTGCTTTCTAACTTCACTTTAGAAATAGCAGCAGGTGTCTCAGGAGGGAAAATAAGTAAGTGCTAGTTGGCCTTTCGTGGTGTAACCTACAATTAACAGCAAGGCCTTCCCTCTAAGTGTATTCAATACAAATGAGAATAGCACCGAGCAATAGGACTGGTTATGGCTAACTTGTTCTAGGTTTTTTTTTGTGTGTGTGTGTGTGTGTCTGTCTGCATGCATGCATACACTTATCTAAGTGGGTGGGGATGGCATTTGTTACTGAAACTGGCTGGATTATCAACATTGCTCCATTCTGTTCTGGAAGAAAAAAAAAGACTCATACTTAGCCACTCTTAGGAAAGTATTTTGACAACTGTCTCTGGTAGTGACTAATTTATCCCCTTCTGGGTTCCTGTCTTGGCACTGAAAGTCTATGATGACTTTAGCTACACAGAACAATTTTTGAAATCTAACAGTTTCATGTCCAATTGCTGCTGAATTTATTTTTAAAATGTATTCCCTGTGTGGGAATGATAGCATGCAGAAGGAATGGTTATCACAGTCCAATATGGAAAGGCATTTTGGAGAAAACTTGAAGGATCAGACAACCAGAGCAGAGATGGGAAGGAAGGAGGAAGAAGAAAGGATGGAGGGGAAAGTGATTGGTTTATCCTGGCTTCCTCCTGGGGGAGGAAAGCAGATGGGGCAGGGAAGCAAAGCGAGGCTGGGAACCAGTTTGCTCACACCGTCACAGGGCTTGGTTCAGGGCTGTGGGACCCCCATAGGGATTTTACCTTTCTTCTCTACAGGCTCTTCAAATTTTGATTTACTAGTATATATTTAAATATAGTATAATAAACAATAATAAATTTTCCAGTTTGCCAGTTTTGAGATGGAACCCCTGTCCCTTTTATATCCTTAGGGATTTGCTTTGTTTCTCTTGTAACCTGCAGTCCTCTCAGGGGCCACACCGTTGTACGAACCCACTGGCAGATGCCCTCAATCCAAATGCTTCTGGGAAGGGAATTCTCTTTTCTTGTTGCCGAGATCTCGAAGAGAAAAATCGTTCTTAGCACTCACAGAGTACAAGGTTGCATAACAGACGAATACAGACCTGCAGGATTATGACATGCCTCTCAAGGATAGAAGGTGTCCTTTACGTAATTATTGTTCCCGAACTATCCAAGACTATTTCCTATATATATTAGATGATTGATAGTTTTGTGCATGGTTAAAACAAATGTGAAGTAAAACATACAGCAGAATAAAGAGTTGCACCCTATAAAAGAAATGCTTCTGTTATTGGTCTTATTTTTAAAATGAAATATGATAAAGTAAAACAAACACATTCTTGTATATGCTGGACATTTAAAAGGGGACAGGGTTTTTCTCCTCTAACAATTTCCCTTGCTTTCACACGTAGTCCCAGATCCACGGTTCCCTCATGACTTAGCTCCTGGCCTTGGCAAGTCACACTTCTTTGTAGAGTAGTTACATATTCCTTCATTTACACAAAACCTTTCTTAGAAGAGCACATATTTAAATACTAGTTTCTGTGTAGTGTAATTTAGTGAATAAGAACCCCCTTGTTCTGCTCTGTGCTCACTTTGTGATTTTCAAGTCGCCCAAATATCACCCTCCAGTCTCTTTCCTGGGGTGGATTAAAAAAAAAACCACACACACGCACACAGCAATGGTCCTATGCACTGGGCTTGGCTTACCCTGGCTCGAGAACTACCTTCACATCAGAAATAATTTTTAGCAAGGACTAAGTGCCCTTTGCCTTACTCCAGCTTCCACAGTTTGTGGAATTTTGCCACACTTTGTGGCAAGATTTCTTGGGGAGCAACTCAAAAGCTTAGTCACATTATTGACCTTGACAAAGATTTAAGAAATAAAATGGGAAAAAGTAAAGGATGCTGGGAAGTTTCAAGAAACCGGGGATGCTTTTCTGTCCAAAAATGGCCAGGAGACATTGGCCTCTGATTCTTTCATCTGCCAAGAGGGAAAAGCAACAACTTTCTGAATGCTTCAATCAATTTTGAAGATCAAATGAATGTAATATGTTTTTAAAAAGAATGACAGCCTATTCAGACATGTGATGGGGAAGACTTTCCTCTCAGTAGCTCCCCAGATTCTCCACCAATAGGGACAGCCCTAATTCTGACTGATTCATGGCCTACTCTTCCATCCCAGTTCTCCATGGAAGCTGGGAACTACAACAGAGCCTCCTATCGCACCTGTTCCCTGGCTGACCCACCTTCACCCGTGCTTTCTTCTTCTTGGTATAACTTACTCTGAATCCTTACCCAATAGTACAGCATGTAAATTTTGTTTTCTAGCCATTAGCCATGTGAACATCCATGATTCTAACCACTGTTTGTGTCTGTATCAACCTCTGTATGTTTGTAGTAGTTAATGTCCTTGGGGATATAGGCATGGTTCCTCATACTGTATCATTTCAGCTCCACCTTAGTACCAAGTGCAACACTTTTTAGGGTCATTATTCTTTAATTTTAATGTATCCTCCCTTCATGCACGATACAGTTGCTTATTCTATTCATGAAAACCATGCCAATTACAAAACCACCCTCACTGAACTGCAAGTTTCAATCTAGGTGGGTACCATCCTGCATCCTAGTCCGTATCCTCAACCGTACTGTCCATCCAACCGCAGCTGCCGTGAGATTCTTTCACTGTGTACTACTCTCCTAGATTCACGGTATATCCTTCACTGAACACCTTGTTATTCCAGATTCTGAATCCTCATAGTTTTCATTGCTTGCCATTGAATTAGCATGGCTTTCACTTGGCCTATATTGACTCTGGTTGTTGTGTGTACATACATACATACATACATACATACATACATACATGCATACGTGTGTGTGTATACATGGTCAATTTTCACCCCTGCTTTATATTGTCTTCTGTTTTCCCCTAATTGCTCTTTTCACTATACTATGTGATGAATGAAGAGTTTACACTCATTTTATTTTTCATTATTTGTTGTTTTGTTGGAATAAAGACATGTCACTCAAGCTACCCTCAAACTCACAATGGGGCTAAGATGATCTTACGGTCACCTTGATCTTCTTGTCTCCACTCCTAAGTATTGGAATCCGTCACATGCACCAAATACAGTTTTGAAATGATTTTAAGCGTGAATAAACTTTACACAGTAGTAAAGAGCTCTGGAGGATCAGGGGAAGGTTTTGAGCTTATAAAATGTTCAGGGATAGATACATTTATCTGGGTGTTCCTCAATGTATCATGGTGTCACAACTGCTTTCCATGGCAGTACAAATAAAAGGTTTCAGAAGTTTTCAAATCGTCATTATCATGGTCACAACTCACCATTGCTACTCTGGGTAGGGGATGGGAGCTGGCGTATAATCCTTTTCATCTTTTTCTGCTAGAACCTTTTAGATCTATAGCCTACATAGAGAGTGAAACGACAGTAAGGAGGACGCTGACATTGTCCACGTTTAGGTTTCCAGAGTTATCTAGGAACCCGCAAAAGCAGCGGCGTCACTACTCACTCACGAACTTTGCATCTGGATCTGATAAACATCCCGCCAACCCACAAACACTTACGCACCTAATAAATAATTATAAACGTTTATAAACATCTCTCTTATCTTCTAGGCCATCAATATGCTCACGCAAACTTTATCTTGCCACATCCTTTGTGGGCTCCCCCACTTCCCGCTCTCTACTGCATTTCTTAAGTCCCATCTCTGGTCCCTCAGCTTTTCTCTAGCACTTCCGTATTCCTTCTTCCAGCTTCCATGATTTTCTCTCATCCAGTCTCTGTTTAAGGGAGACCACCGCATCCTCTCTTCCCTCTGCTACTTCATTCTGTATAATTTTCTTCTTTGGTTACTATCAAGCTCTACATTGTACTGACAGCCTCCGAGTTAACGGTGGGTTCATCAACTCACCAGAATCTTTTTTGGTTCATGTGCCATGAGTCTCCAATTGCCTGGGACCAAAATATTAGAACGATCCTTGACTAGCTAGAAAGATAAAAGGGGGGGGGCTGGGGAGTTGGCCTGGAGGTTAAGGGTCCTTGTTCCTCTTACAGAGGAACTGGGTTCTATTTTCAGAACCCACATGATAGCTCACAACCATCTGTAGCTGCAGTCCCATGAACTTGAGGTCAACTTTGGGCCACCATGGATATCAGGCAGGGAGGTAAAATGTGTCTGTATAAGTAGGCAAAACACTCACACACATAGAATAATATTAAAAAAACCCCACATATTTAAAAAAGAAAATGATAAAAATGGATCAACAATGCTCTGTGTTAATGTTTTTGTTTGAGTACTTGCTTGGGTAGTAATGTCTTTGTTATATTTATAATCTGGGATTGGGGTGGTAATGTAGATACCATCCAAACAAAACAGGAGAAACTTACAAAAACATGGGGGTAGTGCAAAGATTGGGCAAATTCAGTCAGACCAGGTTGGGGAGAGGGGCCAAGAACGACAAAAAAATCTAATATCTTTCACAGGATTAAAAAGTAGTTCCTCACTTGCTATTTAATTAAATGTGAATCTCTAAACATGGGGAAAGACCCTTTGAGAGATGACCTCAGTCTTTTGTTATGTTATTTCCCATGATTCCAGAGCTACAGAGTTAAATTTCAAGGAAACAGAACTAAGCACCATGGTCCAATACTCTTGCTAAATCTTTGTACGTATGGGCCCGTTTCGTGATGCTCCTGCCAATACTACTAACACCCTCCCCATTTCCCTTCTCCAAATGCTTCTTCTCTCCTTTAAGACGATTGTATAGCAATTTCCTCCTAAATTCTTCCATCTTGGAGGCTAGCTCCTTAAGACACAGGATGGTCTAAAGGGATATGAAGCATTCTACTTTGCTGGGAAGCTCTTTAAACTTGGGAAGGGAACAATTCAGAAGCTTGAGAAATTTCCTGAAACTGATCACATTCATTAGGCTTCCCCAAGCGTCCATGAACAGGAAGGACTGCTGAGAGACAGTGTCCACCGAGGAGAGCTTCCTAGAAGAGACAGAGGCCCACTGAGCTGCCTTGGAGAAGAGGCTCAGACCAATTACGCTGCCCAGAAAAGCCAGTCTCCAACATGTTGAGCTCCAGTTGGCTCCAGGTTTCTCTATTTCATGAATCACTATGCATTCTGGGGTAGGCTTTGTTGACACTGCTGTGTTCGAGTCATTTCTGCCTCTGCAAATAACCTCTCGTCCATAATCTTTACCATAACTTCAATAAATCTCGTTGATGAGATCACCAAGGTGGGCTTTGTTGATAGTTTTACTTTGGTCTGTCCTCAGAATCCTAGTGAAAGTGAATAGATGTGTTTGCGCACGTATTGCCAGGAATATGATCACACTTCAGAACCCATCTCAGATGGTAAAGGAATATGCCCTCCCCTGATCTCTCCTTCCTCTAGTGAGAACACAGAGCAGTCTCACCGCAGATGGACAGCCCACTGTTGTTATTTTGTTCTGTTCCTATCTTTCTCATGGAACTTTCAGTTTGCTTTACAACATGGTGCCTTAGAGTTCTGTTCTTTTCCTCTTCTAGAGGAGCCCCTGACCCATAAATTCCCTGGCAGCAAAGCTTTTGAGCTAATCATTTAAAAATTCTTCCTAGAATGATACCAAAAATATAGCGCAGGATGAAGCCACAGGCACACTAATGTGACCAATTATTCTTTTTTTTTCTTTTCTCCTTTTGGTTTTTCAAGACAGGGTTTTTTTTCATAACCCTGGTTGTCCTGAAAAAAATCTCTCTGTAGACGAAGCTGGCCTCAAGCTCAGAGATCCACCTGCCTCTGCCTCCCAAGCGCTGGAATAAAGGCATGTGCCACCACTGCCCAGTGCATTCTGAGCACTAAATACTGTTGTCTTGTCTTTGCCATTTCCCCAGAGACTTTGTCCATCCGCATTAAATGCTAGGTGTCTCAATGCCAGGCCACAGTCCTAGCAAGTCTTCAGTCCTACTTGCTCACGTACACGAGGAAAAGGTCCTGTTTTAGAGTCTTCAAGTGGCTGCTTCTCTTGTCTTTGGAAGGCATACAGTACTGATTTCTCCAGCCAACAATGGCTCCATGGGGCTTTAGTGCCATGTCTATGGCTATTTTAACTTCTTTGTACCCACACATGCGTCTGCATAACTCCCTAATCCCACAACCTATGCATAAAACTCCTGACAGGACAGGGGGGTGTTTGCCAACTGTGGGAAGATAAATGGCCCAGGGACATCATGTTCTTAAGGCACCATTGCTGCCTGATTGCTGGGCTACAAAAGAGATGTTATGAACCTAAGTTTTTTTTTCCAATGTTGCCAGTAAGTTATATTATAATATTAAATTTGATCAATTCTTGGTTTTCAAAAAGGAACATTTAGGCAAAACCTTGGGAGGATAAATAAAATAAGTAGGTGCAAGGGTTAAGACAGGGAAATGAAATAAAATGACTCTTATTAGGGTTGCTTCTACTCTGAAACATGTGACCCCTGAGATGACCTGGGAACCAAACAATTAGATACACACCATTGGATAAAACACTTGATCTTTTTAAGTCTGTATACACAACAGCCAAACTAAGTGTTTAATCTCCATTAAGATTTTAAAATTCAGAGTCTAAACATTCTCTGTCTGTCCCCATATAATTGGTCACATTAGTGTGCCGCGGCTTCAGCCTGCATCAGGAGCAAGCTCATTTGTCTGTGGGACCTGTGGGGGAGGAGCTTAACCTTTCTAAAGAGGTGAGGCCAAATGCCTGAAGTGAGGCTAGTGGAGTAATTCATGGACTTCATTGAAACTTCATTGAAGAGATAATGTTTTGACTAATATTTTAGTATTTTTTCTTCCAAATTGCCTATTGCTGAGTTTGTGTTCATATTCAAATTTCACTATAATAGATTTGAGACTTTTAGAATCCTAGGCTGAAGCTTAGTCAGAACCTTTACTATTACAGGCCCAAGTGAGAAGCTGAGGGAACAAACAGAAGGAGCCCCAGTGAGGTGGTAGAATAAGGGATGACATTTGGCTAGGCATTGGCAATCCTATCCAAGCTATAGCGCAGCTATTACTTAACTAATCTTTCATCTCTTCCTGCAGGAGGACATGCCGTTTAGTTTGGATTAAGGTAACGCAAATTATACTTCACCAGGTCTCCATTTATTCCTGTCCTTTCTTACGGCCTGCGCTTCTTCCTCCCATGTGTGTCCTTCTCCCTCCCAAGCCTCTTCCTCAGTCCTCACAGGACTTCTTTTGTAAGGCTTTCCTGACATCTCGCCCACATGACCAGCTCCTTGTTCTGGATAACTGCTTAGAGGGGGTTTTTGTGCTGCTCTGGCATGGGTACCCCTGTCTTGGTGATGAATGACAGCAGATTCTGCCTCCCCAAATGCCCTGCAGTGCTGATAAGAGGAGCTGGCCAAGAGCAAGACAGAAGCCACCAGGAGAAGTGGGGAGGGCCAGGCTCCAGAAAATCCGGTCCCCTACGTGGCAGGCCTGATATCTGGGAGGTGAACTCAGGATTAATTCTCAGCCTCCATTCACCATGACGTTTGGGGGTGAAGGCTGGCTTCCTTGTCTAATGATGGCATTGAACTAAAAGGTACCATATGTAAATAAACTGTTACTGCTTTTCCATTATTTGAGAGGAGCCTAGAGAGCAGGTTCAGTTGTGATGTCTCATACGTGGCAGAATTTTAGGTCAAAATCTGCAAAGATTGATTCCACGCAATCTGAAGAGGAAGCATCTTGACTCACACAGGAGACTTCTTCCACGGACTACAGGGACACAGCTTGGAAAGCACGTGGCAGCATTCTGACTGTGGGTTGCCAACTCTGGACAGGTTTGCTCTTTTGGAAGCCTATGAACACCAGGGGGACAGTGCTGCCTGGTGATAGAGAGACTCAAATACTCTTAAGTCCCAATCCGAGACTGTCTCTTTCCACTTTTTATGCATTTTTGACACAAATCAAGCATTTTAAAGAATGACGATTTAGCGGATGGCATACATCTAGAAAATGGACCCAGAGAGTCACAGCCTTCTGAAACTGAGGGTGTGGAGGGAGAGAAAGAAGTAAAACAGGGAAGGAGTTGCACAACCATAAGCTGAGTGTGTTGTGAGGGAGCTCGTGAGACAAGGCAATCCTTGGCTGAGCCAGGGTATGGGGAATGAAGGATTTGCCAAGCAGGAAGGATGAAATGGAGTGTGCAACCGCTGCCTTTGCTAAATGGGGTCTCTAATTCCTTTCTCCATAATGGTAACGACTTACATTTATATGGTGCCTCTCAACAGCTCTGATCTCAGGGAAGGCGTAAAAACCCTCTTTGCGCTAAGCTCCTAAATCTGGTCCTCAGTAGGCTATAGAACAACAACCATAGAGGGGCTGTACCTATTTTAGAGAAGAATTGCCCGTGTGAAATGGGACGTTCAGAGGGGAAGGAAATGAATCCAGCATAGAGTACCAAAGGGGGCAGAGGGAGAAGCCGTGGAAAGCACAGGTGTTTCCCATCTTGAGTGTCTGTGTTGTCCAGTTCAACCCAAACCTCCACTTGAATACAGTTTCCGGAAGCTCTCTATGGCTCCGGTACCCTCCCCTTCACCTTACCTGCTTCATAGCTTTTCATGGGACTTCACACGTTTTTTGGAAAATTTTGCATTAAGGAAGATACCCGCTAGACAGTTTTCTGAGTATAGCCAAGGACATTTTTTGCCTGATGCTTTGGGCTGCAGAAATAGAGAGGGCATTTGGGACACAGGCATGGGCAGGTCAAGGCATGAAAGGGAAGGACTATTCAGCAAGATGAGCACAGACATCAAATATAATTGACTCAGGCATAGAAGCCAACAGTGATTATGATTCATTAACGATTTGGGGTGGGGAGAAGCATTAGTCAGATAACTAGCCAGAGATGGACACAAAGCAGTGGCAAAATGCCTCAGAAAACCATACCATGTTTAGAAGGGGAGCAATGAGGGACCCTTCACAAGTCGGAGACTAAATGAAACAACAATTCATTCTTCCCTTTATTGTTTTCTTCCGCAATTGTCATGGACAGCAACACCTTAACAAACGGAATGCCACTGGGGGACAGATAAGATTTGGAAGGCAATAGCTACACATGGGGACACTCAGCTTGGAAATAGGTCCTGTGTTCTGGACTTGCCCCTAGTCAGCACATGAGCTATGGCGGCGCTTCACTGCGGTAGACAAAAGCCAGGCTTGCTTAGCATCAGAACGGACAGCTGTGTGACCGGACAGGTCAGACACTGCTCTCTCTGAGTCCTGTGTTTATATTTCTCAACGAGAAATAATAGCACCGCATAAGTATAACTTATGTGAAAAATCAGAATCTAAAATATGCCAAAACCCAAATCATTTTAAATACCAATATAACATAAATTAGAAAAATCCCATACTATAAATGCAATTTCCCACAAAAAATTCTTAAAAGGTTATATAAAATTATTGTCAGGCTATGTGTATATGCTACATATGAAATATAAATGAAGTTTGTGTTTATACCTCATTCTTTCCCCCAAGATATATAATTATTTAAATGCAAACATTTGAAAATAAAAAAACCTGAAATTTAAAATATTCTGGTCTCAAGCATTTTGGATAAACAATACTTAATGTGAATCTATATGCCTGGACTGCATACAACATTCTATCAAGGAATGTATAGAAAACCACTTCAGGGACTCAAATCACATTATACATGAGGATTCTGGTCCTCTTCTTTGAGTGACGGATGAGTAGATCAGTGCTATACTGCTGGAAGATACCAACATTTTCCATGTCCGTGGTTAATACTGTACCCCATGCCAGATGGGCTCCATCTAGGCTCTTCAAGAAACCAGGTACCTTCAAAGAAGTCTCTGAATGAGAAATGGCAAAGCAGAGCAGCTCTGGGCATGCAGGATATATGGACCATTGGAACCTTCACCGTTGTCACCAAATCCAGGAGACATAACTATGAATTTTCTCCTTTCATGAAGAAGACAATCTACTACTACAATAACTCACAAACAGCAACCTGATGCAATCATTAGTCACTTCTAACTGAGATTTGTTGGTCTAGAAACAATATTTCATTATTTTAGAATAGACTGTCTTCACAGTCACTAACTATAGACTCCCCAGGAAGACAGAGGGCAAGTGAGAATCATGCACCATAAACAGAGAGAAAATATTATATTCACATCTTCACGTGTGCAACGACTTCTTTAAAACCAGGGTTTGGCCAGAGTGTGTCACACCATTTGGGGACAAGAGAATATTGCCCACAAGACATTCTTTTAATCTCTTTCATTTCTCATTAAAGGCATTTCTACTATTTTCAAAGTAATTATATACTCTTCAGAGTCTTAACATGTATGTACTATACAAACAGGGAAGCATGGATATGTTTGCCAAATTGTAAAACTCCATGGCAGGAAAGGATTTGTGTGGACCGGGAGGTTATCAAAGAGATTCTGCCAGTACCTGACAGAGAGGGAGATTTTTCTCTTAGCAATGAACATATTCCTTTAGACATCAGTGAGTAAAAATCCCAATTCAGTGGGAGTGCTAAAAAATCACAGGGATATGGCTGTTTGTAAAGGAGGGACAAAGTACCTTTCTCCAAGCCTCTTCCATTTAGTACGTGGAAGAAAGACTGCGAATGTAGTTTAGGCTTCACTTTGGGATCCTGACTGTGGCAGCTTGCCCAAAGCTCTTGGTGAAGAATCCATAATATGGTTTAGGACTGGGGCTTCCTGATTGGTTAGACCTCAAGATTCTCTGACCATTAGCTTCCAATCACTTTGCGGTAGATTTATCGCCTAAGATAGGTGACTTCTACCGACGGCACATGCACTCAATGCCACTCTTTCAGCCTTGGCATTCTTAAGATTTTGTTGATAGTCTAGTGGGTTTTAGAGCCTCAACTAGCAAACTTTTATCTTGTAATGAGGACCTAATAATTTAAGAACAGGATCTTTACTAAAAAGTACAATTGTAAACTAGGCAGTGATGGCACACGGCTTTAGTCCCAGCACTTGGGTGGCAAAGGCAGAAAGATCTCTGCGTTCTAGGCCGGCCTGGACTACAGAGTGAGTTCCAGAACAGCAAGGGCTACACAGAGAAAACCCTGTCTCAAAAAACTGAACCAAACCAAAACAGCAAGAAAAGGAAAATTGTGGCATTTATGTCTGTCACTTGGAGAGTTACTAAGGCTGTCTCTCTGCATTAGCTTTGGGTGAACAGAAAGCCAACACCATGTAAACAGTAAATGGAATGCAAAGCACATTCAAACATGCAAGGTGACCTATTTGCATTTAGCTCTGCCCCTTTTGTAGAATAGTGAATGCTAGGTGCCCAACGTGACTGGTGTTCACATTGCAAAGGCCAGGACTTAAGCAACTGGGCAGCCCAAGTCTAGAGAAAACTGTGGTCTTACCTGGAGACATGGAGGACTCATAAGAACTTCTCTCCTTGCGGCTCATCTTGAAGGCTTGGATGTCCTTTTCCCTGTACGTCCCAAAGCCTTCGAAGCTCCTCCTCTTGTTCCCACACAGGTCACTCTCCCACTTGTCACCGGAAGGATTCATATCGCTGAACACATCCAGACTCTCCGATCTTGTGCCGCTGCTGTCCCCACCAGAATACCTTTTAGCACACGAGTCCACGGGCTCGCTGCTCAAGTCGCCTTTGTCCTTAGCCTGTGTCCAATGCTGAGCATCAGAAAGTGACAGGGTGGACAGGGTGTCCACTTCAAAGCTGCTCTTTGAAACCTTGTGGCCAGTGTCACCATGCTGGTGCTTCTGTCTCTCCTTATGCTTGGTCTTCTCGCTCACCAACGGGAGCTCCTTTTCTGCACTGCTCAGCCGCTCACTCAGGAGGTGGCTGGAGAAGCCTGTCGCTTTGCCTGCAAAGAGACCGCTCAGATTGTCGTGGGTCCCTAGGATTCGGTCCTCCTTGTGCTTATGCTTGTGTTTATGTTTCCTCTTGTGGAGCCGACTGCTAGACAGAGCGGCGCCGCCCACCTTGGGAGGGTTCAGGGATGGCTGGATGTCGCTGAGGCCTAGGCCTACTGTTCCCTGCAAGTGTACTCCGTGCTTGGCTTTGTGTTTTGTTGCCCCAGACATCTTTACATGGGAACCTGTGTGGAACTGAGGTGGTGGCACCGTTGGCCTCATGAAGGGGGACGCTGCTCCAAGTGTGTGCGAAAGGTACAGAGGAGCTGGATACTGACCGTAGTAACCGAGGTTCATCATAGGCATTGATGTGTAAGGCATTCCATAGGGTGCATAGTAACTTCCACTGGGAATAGGGTAGCTGAACCCCTGTAAAAAAGGCACCTTTGTCATGGTGTCATTGGTTTTTGCAGGCCTACCACGCTTCTTCTTTGACTTCAAATCTGAAGTCCTACGAAGATAGAGCAATGGGTCATACTGGATATATGGCACCGGGTAATAATGATCAAAGTTGATCCTAAAGATGCTGGGGTATGGGTTCTCGTGGTAAAAAGTGTAGCCCCGGTGGGAAATCCTGAACACTTGAAATTTGGTGATGAGCTCTTCCAGCTCAGCCAGAAACTGGAGATCGTCGCGGTTCTGCAGGCTTTTCCTTTTCCTCTTGTGCTTTGGCTTCTTGAGGCTCTCGTGGGCCAGAAACGTGTCCACAATGAGATGCTTCTGCCGGTGGCCGTGCCGGTTCTTTGTGCTGGTGTCGGATGCAATGGCCTCCGGGTTGTCCAGGGCACAGAAGTCGAAAGAGTACCTCCGTCGGGACTCTGAACTCTTCTCTGCTTGGTCAGAGGTGCTGTTGTTGTCTGTCCCGATGCCACTGTCACTCGGGATGGTCTCCTCACTGTGGGACTCACTCACAGGGGACAAGGTGATCTCCTTCAGTGAGCTAATCTCGCAAAGGTGTGAAGGAGAGTTGGCCATCAGCCTGGGTGGAGACAGCTTCCAGGTTCCACTATGGATTCCCTTCTGGGTTTTGGTTGGAAGAGCACTGATGGGCTGGAGGTTTGGCATAGTTTTCAATTCTGAAAAATTGGTTTCAGTGCTGGCGGGGCTCAGGTTGCCATTGGACCCCCCTAACTGTGTTGAAAGGGGGTGCATAGCTGCTGGTGAAGAAGCCACAAGTGACTGAAAGTTGGAAGGCACGGCTGGGACATCCGGCTGGCTAGAAACAGGCCTGGGGTGCTTGATGGCTGTTTTGGGTTCTTCGGATGGGGGAGGCAGCTCTGTTCTTGGTTTCCTGCCCCTCTTCTTGCCAATGTAGATGGTCCCTCTCTTGCTGACATTAATCTGCTTGCCCAATTTACTTTCAATCGATGACGCTGCCCCAGAACTGGTCTCTGGGGGAGCTTTGGCCTTTAGTGCCACACTGCTGGAACAGGACAAGATCTGATTTAAAATGTTTTTCCTCTTGAGGGTCTTCATCTTATTGATCGTTTTGATGGTCTTCTTATCCAACACACCAAGCTTTCCAACCTTTTTGTGAAATTTCATCTCACTCACAGGTTTGTCCTCTCCCGGCACTAACTGGGCCAACTTAGCCAGATTGCGCCGCCTCTTTCGTTTCTTGGTGCCAGGAAACTCTCTGCTGATAGGACTAACTGGGCTAGTGGAAGTCCCTTCATGGATGGTCTCCACCGTGAGCAGAGGCTGCTTCTTTGGTCGGCCCCGCTTCTTTTTCACTGGTGTGATGACAGTCAGACTATCCGTGTTGGTGTAGAGAGGGCTGGAAGGGGTTATGGGGTAAGCAGACGGTGGCTCCACCATCAGTTTGTCGGCGGTAGCTAAGACCACCTCCCGCAGCATGGCCGGGGGTTTTGCTTTGCTACACCGCCTCTTTGCAGCAAACTTGGGGTGCTGGATTTCAGGCAGCTTTCCGGACGGAGAGTGCTCTGTGCGTGTGGGTGACGTCATGACCATGGGTGGTTTCTTCTGCTTGGACACACCTCCAGGGACAGTTTTCTCCGTATTGCCACCTGTTTCCAGGCCAGCCGAGGGGGACTCATTCTCAATCATCTTTCCTAACTTGGGCACTCGAGGCTCTTTCTTGCTTCCCTCCGAGGTGGAAAGGATCCTGCTAACGACTTCACTGCTCATAGCAATCCCAGAAGCCAGTGCTTTCTCGGGGATGATTTTTTCCACCACAGCCTTAATGGACTGCCTCTTTTTCCTCTTATGGTTGGTTGGATCCAGAGAAGGTGTCTTTATGGGGATAGTAATCCGGACATGACTGGAATCATTTTCAGGATTACTGACGGTGCTGATACTCTGCCGGCTCGGGGATGCCTCTTGAGCATTATCTGCAGAGTAACCCTCTCTTTTCCCTTCTGCATTTTCAAATGCTTTCTGGGCACTTTTGACCCAATCCAAATCTGAGTTTGGTATGGTTTGACTGATCACATCTTTTTTATTGGACTTTTTCTTGCTACCTATAGTGGGTGGTTCTGGGAGCTCCTTTGTTCCTCCTCCATCTTGATCTCCCAATGACTGGAGTCCATTGCACTCAGTAGAGTTGCTAGTGGGCGCTGGGGAGCTGTGGCTGCTGGGAGATGGTACCACATTCCCCAAGAGAAGATCTTTGCTGCTGCTGGACAACTGACTCCGGGTGTTCCCTGTATTGCCTTTCTTACTCTGGGCCTTTGCAAAGGAAGCCACGGGTTCAAGAGCTGGGATCTTGCTGGTGCTTGCAGTGTCTCTGCCAGACTCTGGACTGATGAAGCAATTCTGAGTGGCGGGTCCACTGTCAGAGTTGGTGGACCAGTCCATATGGTTCTGGCTGCTGCTTTTTTGCTGGTGCTTTGGTTTTAAGGTGTCACTGGTGAAGCCCTGTGAGAGGCCTGGGTCATAGTGAAGCGCTGAGTGTTTCTGAGGCCTCTCGTAAGCCTGAATGAAGGTGGGCAGAGTGGGGAGGAAGAGAGAAACAAAAATGAGCAGGTTGGCACTCCTTAAAGTTTACTGTCTAAAAGCTTAATTATCTTACAATTTGACAAGTGATTATGCTAACATTTTCCAAAACTTTAGGCAGAGAGAGAGAGAGAGAGAGAGAGAGAGAGAGAGAGAGGTTTTTCTCAATTATGATACTAAAGATAAACGACACTGGATTTGGACATTAACAAGGATGCTTTTGGTGCTGTCTTTCCCCTCTAAAGAACTTGGTTTCAAAAAGTCTGGGAACTATATGAAAAGTGGACGGAGTCCACCCAAGGCCTCTGGGCTAGAATCTTATGAGGAGGACACTTAGGGACTGGAGAATCCAGCAGAGTCGGCAAGAGCCTGACCTCTCCCTCGTGTGCTCCTTTGCCTAATTCAGGCTCTCTCTTGTCCCCGCTTCCCCTCAGAAGTATAGCGTTCCCCTCTCCTGCTTCCCTGCTTGCTTTAGCGTGGACTGCACAGCGCAGGGCTCGGTATCTTTGAATGCAAGCTCCACTGAGTTCAGCAAGTGAAAGCAGCCCACGTCCAGAGCATGCGGAAGGCATGTGAGAGGAGAAACACACAGGAAGGATCCCCACCTTTGTCGATGGGCATGCCTCTGGGTTTGAGGGCTAGCATGTGGCAGGAGCTGCAAGCCCCTATTAAACAGTTACAGCTTTTTACGGAAAGTCTCCACTAACACACTGTGATCCTTTCAAACCACCTTTCCTGTAGTCTGGCAATTGTATTTCTCCTATGCAAATGATAAACTTACAGGACAGATCAGTTTCCAACTTGTTACAGAAGGGAGAAGATCAGTAGATTGAAGCAAACATCTTGTCTCATTCACTCTAAGAAAAGTACGGTGATTGACGTAGAAAATTTGGCAGTTTTATCTTGCAGTGTCTGTCAGTCTGATATCTATATATCAGCCTCCTTTATTATCTATTGTTTATCAATTGATCACCTATGTACTTACCTATATACTTTCTATTGTTTTATCCTGTTTGTCATTGGTACTACAGATCTGAATGTTCCAGTTGAAACCATTCCTGATGATGCCCTCAGGACAAGGCACAGGTGGCCAGAGTGTTGTAGGTAAAAGTCAGAGCCCTAACTCAATAGCTCTTGCCTCCACTAACCCCGGGAATCTCCGGAGGAACGCCTTGCAACTGCGAATTTGTGAAATCCTTTTTCTGTTTATGTGGCCAAACTGTCTAGTTTTCCAAGTGTGATCATCTCCCCATGCCAAGCCGATACACAACCAGGAAAAAAGTATGTTTTTGCTATCTTACAGTTTGTAGTATTGGCAGCATTACATCGATGTATACAGAGTTAACTGTGTCACTGGATGCTGTCTACTAGGGATTATTGCTGTGGACGTAAGATATATCCCAGTTTCTATAACAATACAGAAATTTAAGATGGGGATAGAATATTAAATATTACTCACTCATCTCCTATGAATCAGGGGTTTGATACTTCACCATTTCTGTTGTGGCCTCTCACTATACCCCAGGCTGAAGGGTGGAACAGGGATGCTATGTTTTCTGCTCTTTTAGGATGCTGTGTAACACATCCTGTGGCCTTTTTGAGAGTAAAAGAAAGTAAGGTATGAATAACAGTGTTTTCAATCTGCACCCACAGGATTTTGGGGGAGCCTGTCTCCTCCAGACTCCTAGCTCGCCCATGCCTCCAGCTCTGGAATTAGAGTCCACGCATGAATGGGCTTTGTGATGAAGTTGATGGCTGGAAACTTGGTCTGTGACCCTCGCCAAGTATTCTCAGCTCTCACATCAGATCTTTAGCCCGAGCAGAGTCCACAATGAACACTTTCTTCCTGCAGCACGGTCTCAACAACGTCTCTCACCCTTGGAGAAATACCCCGGCTTCAAGCTTCTTAGTAACACGCATGTCACCTTTGTTGCATTAGCTGTCGCTAATTTTTGTACGTTTGATTTGTGTGATAATTGAATTCCATGCCCACTTCCCTTTCTAGCTTATTACATATAAACAAGGTGCTGATCACAATGCCTCTGCACACAGCAGGCCCTCCATAAACATTTACTGAATGAATGGAAGGATGTGCATTTTATTATGGATATTTCAGTTTGTCAATGAAGAGATTAATGGGCGAGGCGCTGCAACATATTGCTTGCAAACACGGTTACCACCTCAAACACAATTACACCCAGTTTCCTTCACTCTCTTTTCTGCATGTTCCGCTGACTTCCATGAAACACATCCACCACAGCCCTTACGATGCCCTGTGGTATTTAATCCATATGCACTTCTGTCTCTTTCTCAAGGGTAGTAAACATTTTTGGGTAAAAGCAAGCAAGCAAACGGACAGACAAATAAGCAAACACACAAATTTCCCATCTTTTTATGTATCATATACTTCCCAGGGCAGACTACAAAGCCAAGTACACAAAGTTGTTTACGAATGGATTTTGAATTAATAAAGAAAGAGAAGAGGGACTGGAAGGATGGCTCAATGGCTAAGCGTGCTTGCTGGGTAAGGTGGCTCACAAACTGCCTGTAACTCTAGCTGCAGGGAAGCTGACACCTCTTTCTGCCCTTCATGGGCACTGGTGACATACAGCGATTCACACGCTCAAATAAAAATAAGTACAAAATAAAAAAAATTAACTATTAGCTGCGGTTCCTATTACAATGGCAAAATATATAGCTACACATAATACACCATTCATCGTTTCTTTCATAATGGCTCACAGTGAAACTGGAGGGCTGAGATACATTCGGTGATGACCAAACAAAAATAAAACCTTCCCCTCAACTTATGGCCTAAGTTCTGGCAAGATAAACCCCCCCGTTAAGGAGATTTATATTGCTAGTTCTTTCTTAAATGTTGTTGCTTGCTTCCAGTTTGCTCTACTATGGGGGAAGGTCTGCACCTAAAAAGATGGGGGTTTCAGTGTGGTAGGAATGCCTGGGCCTGTATTCTTGTAGGCAGGGACCTGCTGAAGGTCATGCATAGTGTTCCACTGGACTACAGCCTAGCTCACCGTTCCCACCATCTCACAGGCAGTTTACCTTTCAAGGTGGGTCCAACCATCAAAGATGAGGATGGACAAAGGGAAGGATCTGGAGTAATGGGGACGATACTTTAAACCCTTCACTCCCTGGGGCTGCAGACAAGGAGCAGAGAAGCTGGGTGGACCAAGAAAGGGCACTTGATAAAGTGTCTGAGAAGGCCTCCTACCATTCTTATGATGATTATATGGAGTGTATTCATGGAGTACTGATACCTCCTCTGTCAGTCATAACATGACATATACACAAAAGCCCCGATATCTCCTTCACTGAGAACTGAGCCCTTACTCTACCCATACAGAGGTTGACAAAGAGCACTGCCAAAAAGAAGAAAAATGACCGCTCCCTCCCCCAAATCTTTTATATAAATTATACACATTTAAACTCTGTACAAGCCAACTTTCCTTTTTTTAAAAAAGTTTATTTCTTTTTTTTAATACATTACTTTAAAATTCTTTAAAAGTGGGAAGAAAATGAGTGCCTGAGCCTTATCTCACAATTATCTAAAGCCAATCTTTCCTTTTCTTTTTTTACCCAAAGAAAAATATGGTGGTTCAAAAAAATTAAAGCAGCATTCATAGAGACAGACTCGTCTTTCGGTAGCCTTTGTCCTTGCTGTTTCCGATGACACCTATAGTATGAATTTACTGTCTCTGAGATGTGCTGATTTATAGCACAGGGAGATAGGAAGCCACTGGAGAATCTTGATCTCTGAACTTGGCACTTGGTGCTACTCCAGATGTGGGGTTGGGTCACTGTCTCAGAAGCACTTAAGGCAACAGTTATGAATCCAGATTCCTTGGCCCATTGCAGACCCACTAACTCACCATCTCTCCAGGTGGGAGGAAGGAAGGGGTCTTCTAACAGGATCTCCAGATAATACTGATGCACATATTTAAACCCCACTGATCACATGTTCTAACACAGGCTCGCCTGTGGTTTCTATGACATTCACAGAACTTTCTAGGGGTAAGTATGCATAGCAAACCATCACAGGCCTGTTAGGATATGCAATTTGGCAACATCGAACATTCCTGTTTTGCTCCACAAACTCAGCAACTTACATGGCAAGAAACCCTAACACTGTTTCTGATTTAGGGAGAAGGAGTGTGTGCGGGGGGTGAGCTTTATAGGAGGAAGAAAGTATTACCGTCCCAGAAGGGAGAGCATGCAGGTGTGACCTCCCATCCTGGGATTCTTATCCAGGCTAATCATCAGAGCTCTCAGGAGCCCTGAATTTTCATTTCTGGGGCTAGAAGCAAGTGCTTAAACTTGAGCAAGAGCCGAGTGAGGAGACAAGGAACCACAATCTGTCTGCTTAGATTAAAAGTGTCCAACTTTAGCCGTATGCTAAAATCACACAGGAAACCTTGTTAAAAACAACATACCTGGGATCTACCTGGGGCAATTATACCAACATTCTGGTGGTGAACCCGAATTACTAGCACTTCCTTCAAAGCTTTCAGGCAACCCCAATGAACAGAGTTTAGAACCCAGGATTATAGCAAAGACAGTGCCTGGCTTAGGCACCAGAGAGACGCTAGTATTGCCAGGAGAATCTGATTCCAGTGGTTTCCAAACATGTTTCACAAAGTCCTTGAATTTTCCCAAAACATTTTTGAACTGTAGCCAGTGGATCTGGCAACACACACACACACACACACACACACACACACACACACACACACACAC
>LOJH01009020.1:664-14474 GCA_001685095.1 Ellobius talpinus
CTCTCTCTCTCTCTCTCTCTCTCTCTCTCTCTCTCTCTCTCTCTTTCTCTCCACTCCCCCCTCTTTCTTCCCCACTCGGCTCCTCTCCCCCCCTCGCGCCCACAGCGTTTGGTGTTGATTCGAGCGGGAAGAGGGGGGTGGGTGGGATTGGAGGGGAGACCATGACCTCCAGCTACGGGCACGTTCTGGAGCGGCAACCGGCGCTGGGCGGCCGCTTGGACAGCCCGGGCAACCTCGACACCCTGCAGGCGA
Organism: Ellobius talpinus; assembly: GCA_001685095.1. Lineage (NCBI taxonomy): Eukaryota > Metazoa > Chordata > Mammalia > Rodentia > Cricetidae > Ellobius > Ellobius talpinus. The sequence goes on from LOJH01009020.1 coordinate 917, forward strand.
AAAAGAACTTCTCCGTCAGTCACCTGCTAGACCTGGAGGAAGCCGGGGACATGGTGGCGGCACAGGCGGAAGAAAGTGTGGGCGAGGCGGGCCGGAGCCTGCTGGAGTCACCGGGACTGACCAGTGGCAGCGACACCCCTCAGCAGGACAGTGAGTGAGGGGCGCGTGCTTTGGGAAGTGTGTACAGGGGACAGCGGGTGGAGGCCCGGGAAGGGCGGCGGGAGCATGTTCTGGATTTAGGTTTCTGGAAGAGGTGAAGATGAGGAAGTTAAGAGTCCTGGGAAAAGTGACTGATCGCAGAAAGACGGCTGAGAAAAAGAGGGCTCCGCCAAGGGTGTAAGCCTAGCGGATGCTGGAGAGAGACTCGGAGGCCCAGGGACGCTGGGAGGCCAGGCGATCCCAGGCAGGGACTCTGCGGCCACGACTGTCTCCAGCCGCCTCGGCTGCCTCACGGTTTCGGGCAGGAGCAGCGGCCAGAAATCTCTCAGGCTTCCGCGCCAGGGTAGGAGCGGTCTGGCCAGAGCGCAGACTGCACAGCCACCTCTGTTATAGAAAACAGCCAACAAAGATGCTGGGTGGGCCTTGGGAGCGCTTCTTCTGTGGGGCTGAAGGAAAAGCACTGTGTTCAAGGGAACCTGGCAGAAGCCACTCAGGTTGCACACCCTAGTGCCTGTGACCCAGGCCTGGAAAAGGCCAAGGGCAGCAGGGGAATGCCCAGCCCTAGTAGCCTAGCCTTGCTTTCTGCCCCCTGCTGTCACTTTTACCCTCGAATCAGTTTTGAGCCAGAGCCAAAAGCCCATCTGTTAGGGCAAACCCTGGTGAAGCTAGAAGATTGTTCTTTAGTAGCAAAATCCAAAACTCTGACCAACTTGGTCTAGCACCAAAGGGGCACCGGGAATCGCGGGTTGCAGGCCTAAATCCTTGTGTAGCGCGGCCTTTTGGCCCCTAGATTTCTAGAAAATGTCAATGTACAAGCTACCTTACCCACCCTTGCTCACTGTCCACCTACTCTCCACGAAATGTTCATCTCAGACTTATTAACTTTGCCCTTACAAAAAGACTGGCCACAAGCATGTGTCGTGGAGGTCCCTGAGTATATAACACACTTGCCACCTGGTTCATTCCAAGTGGCTTCTAGTCAGATGCACACAGATAGATACTACTTCCCTTCGGTAGAAAGTTCGAAAATGACTCTTCCTTATCTTTTTATGCTGATCGCTCTTTCGTGAACTTTGTGGTTCCGAGGCCCCCTGGACGGTCTATGATTCTCTTAAGACACTGGCCTTCTTAGACTTCCAAATAATAATTTTAAAAAGACATTTGAAGCAAGTTGGCGTCAGAAACAGCTGGGAATGGTACCTAGGCACAGTGGTGGGGGCCAGGCTCTCTGAAGCAGGCCCTGGAGAGCCCTAATCAGGTCAGGGCACTGGTCCCTAGGTCTGCCTTAAATTCTGCAGTCTGCTAGGATTGAACTAGTTCAGATGGCAGTAACCTGGGGGACAATCATCTCTGGATTGGGCCCACTGACTGCATAAAAACTGGATGAAGAGGTTTGAAGTAGCAATTTGAATTACAGAAATGAGTCCAAACCACACCCAGGAAGAATCAGAGTCCCCAAACCCTGGGTATGGACTAGGTTTGTAACTATAGTCATTCTGGGAAGTATTTGGGGGAAGCTGGTATCTCGTGGATGGGGTATCTGAAATGGGCTATGAAATTCTACGGTTATTAAAAAAACCTTTCATTAGGGAAAATGTAAAACAAAGACAAGGACACTAGTACCTGGAACCCCAGTTGCAGCTGCTCTGTGACAGTCAGGACAGTTTCTCTACCTTATGATCTGTCCCAGCAGTTATCACTGTTTGAAGACCTGGATGTTGGAACCTCACACCACCACGCACATACACACTACCCCAACAGAAAACAAGCTGTTAGGAAACTGCTGTGGAGAAGACCAACGTGGGCAGGAGAGAGGAGGCAGTATTGCTTTGCTCCAAGAGAAGGCTGGAGCATAGGAAAAGCAGGACCAAGGCTGACCTCAGCCAGCAAAAGCCACGGAGAGGCAGTCAGTATCAGAAACTGTGGGGCTGGAAGCAGACAGAAAGTAGTGATTTTGTTTGCTTTGCTTTGTTTTTCTCTTTTAAGGAAACCACAGGAGAAGGGAGTTGAGGAGTGTCCGTGGTCTTACAGTGGGGATACAGAAAACCTAGGCCAAGGAGGTCATTGTGGAGCTGATTTGAAGGGGCTTCCCTGAGGCTGGTTGAAACTGGAGAATAGTTCTTATGAGACTTGGGCTTAGAACCACCAAGATCACATCATACTTAGGAATCTCCTGGACAAGCATAAGGTTTCCAGCTGAGTTGGGGAATCTTTTGCCGGCAGAGAGAGGGACAGGATTCCGTGAATCTGCCTGCATCAAACCCAGCCTTATCTCATTCATACTTGTAATGAATAGAGAGGCCCAGATGAAGAGAGGACCCAGAGACGAAACGGGAGCCTCTTAAGGTTAGCCTAGGGAAAGGATGCACTGAACAGGACAGTCACTACTCAGCACAATGCTGGCTGAGGTAAGGGGTATAAGTGACAAGCATCTAAAACTGAGAAGGAATTCAGGGAAACAACACATAGGCACAGGCTGACTTTGCCTTTGCTGGGAGATGACCCGCAGGGCTGTACTAAGAAACTGTTGCTTTTGGAAGTGGAGTTTTCTCAAACTTCCTCTTCTCCATGGGGGGTGATAACAGGAGACTCTTGTCTGGTAAGACAAGCAGCCCCATGGAACCCCATCCTTATTCTTAGCCATCAGGTAGAAAGCAGAGGAAACTGTGAGCTACTTGGAAGTCAAGATCACTGGTTCTCTAGTTTGGAGGCGGGCAGTAAAGCTCAGATTATAAACAGAGAAGAGGGGAGTCCAGGATAGAGGGGAGCTACTGCAGAGATCTGGCTGTAAGGGATTTAGGGGTCACACTTGGGGTCACAAAGGATGGGGAAGTTCACAGGGCATCAGGTGCTCAGAGTGGGAAAGGAACAGACCCTTCCCTTCAAATAGATGGGAACACCCAACAGATGCTTCTGCTTGCCAGCTCTATTGTAAAAAGGAGTCCTTGTTGGCCTTTCCTACAGTAAGTCAGCTATCTTATTCTCCCACTCCTCCCCTGGGTGGGGGCTTATTCTCACTCTGTTTTCCCTTCAGTGGAAGAACTGATTTTATTTTTTATTTTCCCAGTGTATTTTTCTCAATCTTTTTGGACCCTTTAACAGCTAAACTAGTGGAGGGACGTTTGGTGTATGGATGCTGGTGATGGCAGAGCAGGGATAAGAAGGGAGAGTAAGGACTCATAAAAACCAGCAGACCTACTCTTGGGAGGACAGTTCATCCCGCTGTCAACTTCTTAATTTAAACTTCCGCAAACTCTTAAAAAAAAAAAGAAAAGCCTGCCTTCCACATTCCCAACCTCTAAATTAGTGAAACCAGATTGTCCTAATAAGACCTTTTGTTGGAAACACATGTAGTCATAAAAAGGTAGACGGAAAGTCAATTAGACACGCGCGCGCGCACGCACACATTCACCAGCCAGCGCTAAGTGTGCACCCGGGCACAGCTGGGTCCCGGGCCGTGGTGGATGCAAATGCGGAACAGCGGCGCGGGAAATCGATTTGTCTCAAAGGGAGAGGTGTAAACGCAGGCAGACTGTCGCCCTCCAGATCCACCAACTCACTCTCGCTGGCCCAGCTCCCCAATTCCTCTATGCCAGAGAAACGCCCAGGAGAGCGGGAAGTTTCTCTAGGGCGCTCCCCAGTTGGAATCCGCATCAAAATAATATCAATTCCCTCTCTCCCCGCAGCGTCTCATTTCGCAATAGTTATGGCGCCAGAAGTATCTTTCGCAGCACCACCCTGGGATTTATGCCCCGCGCTGGTACTCTGAATTTGAATTCAGGCCTCAAAGATCTTAATTCAAGATGGAGATAGATAATAAAGCAAGTCATTTTAAGGGTGGCCTAGAAAATTCTCTTTATGGGAGTAGGGAATGAAATTCCGGAACAAGGGAGTCCCCAAAGCAATAAGCCTAATGCAAAGGCTGGTGAATTGCTTATTTTACGCACAGGGGCTTAGAGCCTGGTGGCCTCCATTTAAAATTTTCAGAGAAAAAGACAACCCAGTAACTTCGAAGTTTGGGGACCAAGGACAACTTGGGGTTTGAAGTTGTTAGGGAATTGGGCCCCATAGGAGTCAAGGGCTCAGGCTGAGCAGACTCTTTGAGGCTACAGATAATCAACTCCAGGCATCACTGTCCGGATCTCATTTTCTGTAAAACCTTTTCCAATACCCTGTAGCATCCTATACTAGCCATAGCCTTTGCTCTGCATAGGTGACCTTTCTTAAGAGGCCCTTGAGGCAGGGCGCTGGGTAGCACTGCAGACTCCGCAGTGGATCTCACCCTGGTCAGTAGTTCCTTTGTCTTCCCAGGACAATCATTTTAGATTTTACAACAGGAGTGAATAAATCATCCCTAAACCACTAATGCCAGCTCGTGCCGTAGGTGAAGCATCTATTCCAAAGTAGCGGGTACTTTTCGATAGCAGGGACTTCAAGTCCCAGATTTTGTATTACTTCTACCCAGGACCGAGTTCTGAAGAGTTTTGTCCGCTGCTCCAGGCCTGCGGCGGCGGCATGGAGTCCCGTGCACTCGCTGACAGCTGTAGATTTTCAGCTACAAGGGTTCCTAGACCAACTGTTTTATTTTGAAGAATTTTACAATTGTCTTCTTCTGTGGTGTTTACCGGCCCACTGCAGCGGCCGGGAGCCTCCCGCCAAAGCAGACCCCAACCCCTCCGTGGGGAGGACGCTAGAGCTGCTGCTACCCAGTTGTTGCAAACTTTTGTGCCTTTGGGTCTTGCACTGTGACCCCAGGGAGCCTCCAGCTTAAGGCTCCATCCTCTTTGCGTGCTGTGGAATGTTCTTTTTATTAAGCCCTTGGAAGAGCCACATGAGGAGGCACTTTGAACCTGGGATGGGGTATTTATAGAAAAGGAGATAGGTTTTGCATTGGGTTGGGGGTGGACAAGAAGAGATTTTTAGTTGGACAGTAGTCTTCTTCCCAAAGAAAAGTAAAATATGGGTCTCAGCATGCTCTAGCTAAGTCTTGGTAAATTTAATAACAGGGACCTTAAGGGCTAGACACATGTATAAAAATGATTAATTTTATTGTTGTTAAGTGCCCAACTCTCTATGGCCATTGTGTGTCCCAACAATTCAAGAACTACCTGTATGCAGCGCATTACCATGTGACTGACCATTTCTCGTTCCTTTCTCTGATTTTCTCTGATGCTGAGGTACCACCTCCCATGGGTTTCCTATACTGTAACTCCCTCTTTATCAAGAGAAACAAGATGTAGATGTGTTTGATAATGGTATCGATCCACACAAATTTGGATTCTTGGGAAAAAAAATCAAAGACCTTGGTGTGCAGGCTAACAACGCTCAAGTGAAAAAAATCAATATTCTCAAGCGGTAATGAAAATATCAGCAAAGCACCATGCCTTCCTTTTTCTAAATTTAGCTTCTGGTTGGGCCAGTATAGATGAAGGCACCAGAGAAAGGAGAGCAAGACAGTCATGGGTGTTTCTAAGTAAGTTAGCAAATTTATTTTGACAGAAAGATGTCTCTACTGGAGACTGAATATTAGTAGTTTTTGATATCCGTAGATCGAAGTCTCAAATAGTTGTTCATACAGACCTCTATGACATATCAATTTTGCAGTAAGATTTTTAAAAATTACAGTATTTCATTGGCATTGAAATTGCTTAATTAAAAAAATCTGAGAAGCTGATTGCAGAGGGTGACAGCCTTGGTAGTTTAGAGGAATGATGTCACTCCTCTCTTGGTAACCACTTATGGACATCTTGTGAAAGAAATAAAAATCATGTCAAATGAAACTCGCAGTGACCTTTTAGAAGAGTCCAGGGACAGTCAAAATCTTAGATTTCTGTCCTCTGTGGGGTCATCAAATACAGGGACAAGGACTGAGTTGTGACCACATACATTCTTGGGTCCTGAGTGCACAAAACCCTTTGCTACTCTACAGAGTGAGAGAGTTTCAGTTCCTGAGAATTCTTGGTTTTATTAGGCTCAACTTCAAATAAGGAATAAATTTGGAATGTTTGTGAGAAGTAGCAGTATTCTGGTGTGTGTGTGTGTATCAGGTAAAGAGGAATTAATTGAACAAAGATTTTTAATTTCAAAACACAGTCTTCAGTGCCTTTGATTTGAACTGCTTTTGTCTCTGCCCAAGCGAAGATGCAAACTTGCCTACTCCACCTACATCCCCTCCTTGCTGGTCCAGAAGTCCCTGCATTTTGCAGGGTAGGACCACCAACCTAGTCTGACTGGTTCCTCCTTGCCTTTTCTTTCCAATAGGGGGTGCAGTTCTCCAGGGCTGAGGTTATTTTGCCTTAAAAAAGACTCCAGTCCTAGGCCAGGAGAACACAGCAAACCCTGATAGCATGAAGACACTTCAGGGACTGTATGAATATGTTCCATGCATATGTAGCTTGACAGAAACATGGACATAGCTGCTAGGGAAGAGGGCTACTTTTCTCAGCTCCTTTGAAATGACTCTGATCAAGATTCCAGGGTAAGAAGAGGTAGCAAGAGGTAGGGCCAGAACTGGCCCTTCCGTTATAGCTTCTAGAACTGGTGTGTGGATTCTAAAGAGCGGGCGGGGATTGGCCGTGCAAATGTGAATGTAACCATGTGTGTGTGTGTGTGTGTGTGTGTGTGTATACAAATGTGCTGGAGGTTTTAAAGGAAGAGGTAGAATCTTGGCTGGTATAAGCAAGATGTTTCAGACTGCAATGGAAACCCTTAGAGTCTTCAAATAGGGCAGGAAATCTGGCCCCCTGGAGTAAGGGTAACACTTTTCCTTGGGAGGAAGGCAAAAACTGCCCCAACACTTGTGTGACACTGAAATCTGAACACTTGAAACGACTTCCAATCCCTAAATCTGACCCGTTATGGTCAAACTTGAAGAACTTTAGGATAAATTCTTACACCCCCACCCCCACCCTGGTAAATTTTACAGTTCTTTTAATTCTCTTCTTACCTAAGAATGGCTAGAGCAAGGTGAGGCAACTCTGGGGGAAGCACAATGACTGAATGAAGATACAGTTGTCTTAGCATAAATGGCATCGAATACGAACTTTTCCAGATGATCTGACCCAAGATGTTCAGTAGCAGTAGAAGCAGGAGGCCAGAATTGTGAGGGAGATTCCTTTCCCACAATCCTGTGTCACAGCATGAGGACATTCGTCCCATTCAGCTATTTTATCCTCAGTACCCATGCCATTATACTTTAAAGGACCTCACAGTGCTGGAAGGAGGTGCAGTTATAAACAAGCATAAAAACAGATGGGTGCTCTCTCAGTTATATGCTGAAGACATACAAGGAGGCCAAATCTTTTCAAAAGAGACTCAGAAATACAACTTCAAGGCCAAAGGGCACAAGTCAATCAGAACCCTGTGCCAGAATGTGCTAAGGTCAGTCCGCTTCACTATGGGTGAAGTCGAGGGCCTGGGCACATGCAGAGAAACACGTTTTCTTATGTTTCCTTACAATCTTTATACAGATCCAGTGCCGGGCTGCCAAGAGGTCAGTAGGGTTGTCTTGGGCCCTGTGGGTGGTGAGAGCACCATGTTCCAGCACCCTGTCCCTTTTACTTTCTTTTCTTTGTGTATCCTCTGCCTCAACAATTTCGGTGCTGGAACCCAAAGCATCCCTTAAATATTATGTTCTGGCATCTTCTGAAAGAGAGGGGTGTCAAGCTCAAGTAGATATACTATACCAGATAGCTACCTGCATTCTTCCTCTCTGCTAACTCAGTTTATTATTTCATTTTTAATTTGGGGGTTCTTGAGACAGGGTCTCATCATGCAGCCCCGGGTATCTGAGAACTCTTACAGAGACTCGACTAGCTTTGAACTTACAGTAATCCTCCTGCCTCTGTAAGTTAGAATCATAGGCACGCACTACCATACCCGGCCTCTCCTCAGTGAAGAACTTGTTGGCGATTGTAGTTTGGGAGATTGTTTATTGTATTCGGTTTCTTTTCAGGGTCATTGACTAGTTCCACAGAACTGAAGGTTCTAATGGAAAACATACTGATTCTAAATCTTTGCACCTTGCCATTTTCATGCGTCACAATTACTCCAGAGCAGGGAGCGGCATTAAATAATTATTTGCATGCTTACACTCCTTTTCACGTCCTAGCAGTGCTTCTTCAACAAATGCTGCCAGCAGCCGTGACATGTAGACGCCTGTAGGCTAGTCTGTGCTCGCTAGTGCTAAGTAAGCACTCCCAAATACAAGCCACCCTTATGGCACGGAAGTACTCTGCGTGCTTAGTTTCTCCTTCCCACTTCCTGCTTTTTGCCTGGGCCCATCTTCGGGTCGGCAGCCATTTTTAGATTATTCCCTCTCTCACAGCTTTAGGATTCTATGGAAGTGGCAGAGCTATGGATGCGGCCACCTACTTGACGTCGCTGTTCCAGTGTTATGGCTTCAGAAACAGCAAAGCGAGGGACTCCCTAACTTTGACCCCCAGATAGATTTCCTGTTTTCCTAGGTGGCAACACACGGCAAAGCCGAAGGTTGTCACAGTCATCCCTGAGGCCTTTGCCGACTCCATCTCTAATTCTCTGCGAGTTTACCTTTAAAATCTACCCAAACTCCTCTCCTTTAAACCGCTAGCAGGTCTACCCGCACCACCACCTCCTCCTCCTTTCCTGTCAGTTTCCCCACAGTGCATCCTTGTCTTCTCCTATGCGCAAGAATTGAAATGAGAACGGTGATTAACACACAATTAGAGAGTTCTGGTGATGGCTTCTCCCACAAATACATCCTTTAAAAATCCCAGCTCCCACCCTTCATTAGAATGCACAATTGCTTTTCAACCTTTTCAGCATCAAGGATGGATGACTTATCCTGATTTTTATTTTCTCTTAAACCCATTCTCTACAACCTTTCTTTCCATCCTGCTCCAGCAACTTGCCCTGTTCATAAGCCTAAATCCTGACAGACGCTGTCTTGCTGCTCTGCTTGATGCTAGGTAGGCAAGTGGATTCTTATGCGCGAGCCTCATTTCTGTCCCTTGGCTTCTTGTGTGGAAGGGCTCGCACCACGCGTGTTACCTTCCAAGATTCTATTTCCACAATGCTTTGGGACACCCCTGCTTAATCCTGGTCCCTGCAAACCCCTTCCTGTAAATTCCTTTCCTCAGCGCACATTCTAAAAACACTTAGCGCTTCCACATGTATTGTTTACTTATTTTCAAAATATTTAGGATTGTGAATGTGCCTTAAGCATTTTGTTAAGATTAGAGACTGTGGGGTGGGGCATATTTCCTCAAATACTACATAGACACATCTGCCTGGAGGCCTTCTACCGACTGCTTTCTACCTGCAAAGTTTTTGATCGTTTGTTCTGTTATAAGGTAAAAACCAAGAATGGCAATATGTATTTTAGATAACTATTTATTTACATTAAAATTTCAAATGAAACAATGAAGTTGCCATTGTTTCACTACCCTGAGGAGAAATATGGTTAATATTTTGACATTGAAGTGTTTTCTTTTTAGTTTTGTTTAAGCAATTTTTGAGTATGTGGTATTAGCATCCTTGATGACTGGTGGTTCTTTAATCAGTAGAAGAGTTTTTAAGCCCATTTTCAAATATCCGGTTTCCTTTAAACAAGAAAACACATAAACATTTATCCCGCTTATTCTCATCAGGAAAGTTAAACAAATAAACATACAAACAATGTCTCCTGAGGATTATGCAAACCTTGGTCATCCATGGCAGTCAATTCTCAGCCTTCTCATCTTCCACCGGGGGCATCTCCAGCCCGAAGGCTTTCAGAAGAAACAGTTTCTTTTTCCTTTTGCCTGTTCTAGTTGAGAACCTTCTCTAGACACTAGCACACATATTCTGAAGTTGGAAAAGACTGCTTCATATCTATCTAAAGGATGCTCCTAGACCACACTGAAAGGGGATTTTCCACAGGATTATTTTTGACATAAGTGGTAAAGTATGTTCATCAAGTGGGCACAAAGTGGAGTCCAACATGGTTTCTTGTTTTATTTATTTTTTATTTTTTTCGTAGGTTCTTGGATCTTGCATTTCCTTTTATTAAATATTGGAAGTCATACATTCTTTTCTGCTTTGTAGAATGATAGACACAGTGGCAGATTCAGGACCCAGTGAAACATTTTGACAAAGTAAGAAGCATTAAAACAAAACAAAAACAAAACAAAGATATTGAATTTTATCCAGACATGAGGTTTTGTTTACAGTGATAATTATAAGGAAGATATGAAATTGTTATTATGAAGTCTACTTAAAAATCATTCCAAGGCAGATTGCCATTAAAATACTTTCCCTATGAATACAAACATTGTATTGAGGGGGAAAATTAACAAGGGGTATAACACTATGCTAAATAAAAGCTTTTTGTTTATGAATTAGATATATTTTATAGATCTTAATAATTGCTTTTTCTCTTTCTCATTAGAGGGAATAGAGTCAGCACCATTTTTGAGAATTAAAAAACCACACTTACCCAATAAAAGTTTCTGCAGTTCCCCACATTGCCTTCTTCTTCTAAAGGAGGGAAGAAAGAACACCCAGAGAGCTGGCTGCCTGTAACCAGATGTGCCTTCTAGCCGCTCTAATCCTCAAGACCGGGGGAAGACCACAGGATGAATCCCCAACACATTTAAGAAATAAAACGTAATTTTGTTCATTAATCATGGAGCTGAATTCTGCAGTTCAGCTAGACATATTTCAAAGACTGAATCCCTTCTGACAAGAGAAACAGAAAATAATATCTCTGCACACTCGACTCTTACAGTCTGTTCTCCACCACCCTCAGGGAAGGAGCAATTTCCCTGAGTGTGATTCTTTTTAGGATCTTTGTTTAAATGTTTATCTCCCTCTTCCCCACTTCCTTTGCCTCCATTTTTCTGCTTTCTTGAGATGGTGCAAATATGTGTTTTCTGCCCTGTTTGAGGTTTGTTTGTTTGTTTTGAAGGTTCAGCTCTACTTCCAGCAGAGAGGAAATTTAGCCTGTGTTGGTTTAGGTCTGGAAGTGGCATTATTTCAACTGACCTAATTTACTTACACTTCTGGCTTATTTCATTCGTGTCCTTAATTACTTGCACGGCTTACTTGCTTTGTCATGAAGTATTGAAAGCATTAATACATGGAAGATAAAGCCATATAAAGTATAAACCCACTTCACAAACATTAAAAACACATACTTGCTATTCTAGTAATTCTCTTAAGCTAATTCCGAGAAGCAGATGGAACTAGGGTAATTGTTTTCAGTTTATAGATAGGAGTTCTGCTTGTGTATAGAATCTCAGTTGCATTGCTACTGTAAAGTGACTCACTCTCCTGATTCCATTTTCATATTTTTAAATTCTACTCCTTCACCCTTGATATCAACCAAATTAGTTTGCTTGCATCACTCTCTTAGAAAACAAGGTAAATTAGGAAGGGAGGCATCAAGCAAGATACTTTACAACAATATCACCACGCTGTATAAATATTTTAAAAGTAATCCCATTCTTTAGAATAAGGCCATTGCTCTGCCTATCTCTTTCATGGGAATGCAGTAGGAAAAACTTGTACTTCTAAAACTAAATGAAAAATCAACTGGGCACGGTGGCTAATGCCTTTACTCTCAGCACTCAGAAGGCAGAGGCAAGAAGTTCTCTGTGAGTTCAATGCCAGCCTTGTCTACATAATGAGTTCCAGAACAGTCAGAGCTATATAGTGAGACCCTGCCTCAACAACCAACAACAAAAATAAAATAAAATAAAATAAAATAAAAGGGCTAAGCATATGTGCATTGATAAACATAAGAAGTAGAATACAGAACTTTCAGAATTAAGTTATCAAGAAAAGATAAAAAATTAAACATATGGTTCATTAGATTTATGCCACGTTCTCAAAATGTGAGGAATCTTTGGGACTAGCAACATAGGTGATTAGGAGAGCATGTGCTTATTAATATGTGTGAGAACTTGAATTCATTCCCTAAACCTAGAAACTATACACACAAAAGTGAGAAATATTTTATCTGGGTTTTAGGGATATTAGCAATTTGTATGTATTTATTGTGATTTCAGAGAATTCTCTATTCAAATTATGATCCCACTTATAACTTGATTTTGTAGTAATCTCTAGGTCTCAATCTTAGCCTATATGTATTAATATGGATGACTGAGTTTCACTGCTTAGAGAGAGGTAATAATCACAAAGTGATCAGTCCTCCAGCACACTTCCTGTCATAGGCATAAATAAATGCTGGCCTTTTTCTTTTTCTGCACTTCCCCAAACATCCCTGACAAGTATCGTTTCTCTCCAGCTTGCTTATATATTCAGTGTGGTTTCCCAGTCAATGATGGAGGCCATTTCATACTACTGAAATTAGAATATTCCCATACTCTGAAAGTCAAACTCTTCCCGCATGTCATTTGCTGAGTGACTAAGCAGACATCCGTTTTTAATTCACAGTTCGAAACTGATGCCTCATGGTTTTCTGTGACGCTCACAAGGCTCCACCACAAATGCCACCATGAATGCTAGGCGTGTGTCTGTCTTAGAACTAAGGCCATGCTTCTTCCTCTCTCCATGACGAATAGCCATGCTGAACCTGAAGTGCTTCAGAAGGGGGCAGGAGCATCCTTAATCTCCATCTGCTTCGGCCATCACCATGGGCTTTACAGACTGGGAGGCAAATCCCTTTTATTTTCTATTGAGCTTCTGAATGTTCCATAGATTCTGATACACATTTAGGATACAAAATATTGAGACTGTTAAACCCAGACCTAATTTAGTGAGTTCCCAGGGACCCCCCATGAAGCATTCTCCCAAGTTGTCATGTTTCTACGGCAGCACTGGCTACTTCATTGAGATTTCTCTGGGGCTTATTAAGGTTTTGTACAGACATAATACCATGTTAACTATGACTACACATAAGTTTACCCTTCTAGTCTCCAACTTCAATTTCCTAATGAGTTGCATAATATAAACATTATACCCTCCCTCTGATATGTGACCTGTTTTCTCACATTCCTCTTTGAAATCTAATAAGGCTAGACTATGTACAGACTGCATTTATCACGAAGTATCTAAAACTTTGTTTTTTTTTCTTTGCCAAGCCACTAACAATCAGATCTCCCTGGCATTTGTACGCAGTGAATTTGTGTTGCTCACAGCTGTGGCACATGTGGGGAACACCAGTCTCTATGGGTGAGGCACTCTGAGAACAGCATATTGCCAGACTGATGTACCTTCCCCAGTGTGGTCCAAGGAAGCAGCTTGCCATTTGCTTTTTTGGGGAGTGAGGCAGATTATGCCCCTAAACAGTCTCAGTGAATATGAGGCAAAGATTAGATAGATCTGCTGAAAATAAATGGCAATCTTACATGCTGAGAAGTATTTGTACATGTTTGCTAAGAGACAGCCTTTATTTTAAGATCTATGCAGTCTGTGG
>LOJH01009020.1:14971-28451 GCA_001685095.1 Ellobius talpinus
TTGCGAAGCTTCTAACTTTTGTTGATTTGCAGAGAAAGAAATAGAGACACACCAGATCATCTGTTTCTTTCTCCAACACACTCACACTCCTCCCTGTGTAAACCTGATTCACTGGCATCAAAATGATCCAAGGGTTACAGTTATTATTCCATCGTACCCAGTGAATGGGGCTTTCCTAAAAGCAATATTTTAAATAGCACAGATTAACTTTTTTATTGATTTTTATTGAGCTCTATATTTTTCTCTGCTCCCCTCCCTGCCTCTCCCCTCCTCTTCAACCCTCCCCCAAGGTCCCCATGCACAGACGATGAACTTTTATGTGACACCAAGTTTGAAAGCCCTAACTTAAACCAGTTTGGTCCATAGCAATAGGTAATGAGTCACAGGCTAAGGTATTTCCTTATGACAGAGGCTGAATATTTTGTGTTCCATTGTCACTTAAACTCTAAGCCCCAATCTTACGTATTTATCTAGGTTCATCCAGTTTGGAAAACAAAGAAAGAGAGGCAGATGGTTTAGACCTCAGAGCAGCTGTCACGGTACTTTTCCTAGTATAGGTTGCTTTAAAGCTGCTATTGAATATATGAATGCCCGTACAAACCAACAAGAAATGAAAAGCATACACACAATGTTTATGGACACATAGCACTATTCTTGAAGGACAGGAAATACATTATGGAGAAATACACAACCCCTGAGTATAGGCTTAGGTGACTGTTGTCTCAGCACTTAGCCGTTAGGCATACATTTGAAAAGTGGCACCCTGTCACACAGACAGTTGCATTTGCAATTCAGTTTCAAGTCTAAGTAATTCTCACATAAAAGCATCCTACCCTTGGGAAGCTGGCATTCATCCTCCTCCCCTTCTTCCTCTTTGAAAAAATAAAGTATTTCCTCACTTTCAGGTAGTTGACAAAGCCAACTTTTTGCAACGCTTTTTGCAACGCTTTGAAATTTGGTTACTCTTATTTGGTTTAAATTAAATTTGGTCTAAATTATCCCTTTTTGGATGTGTATTTATGAGAAGGCTATAGATGAGATTTCACTAAAACTTTCCCAAACATAGCTTGTTTAGTGTCAGCTGAATTTATCGCATTAGTGACATTCTTGGACTTGGCATGTATCGGGGCTACATACATCTTCAATGTTCCTCTTTAAGTATGCTTCAAGGATCTTTCCCCGAGTGGATGCTTTCTTAATACCAATGCATGCTTTCTGATGAAGTGTATGTCAGAGTAGACTGGTCTCCAAATGGTCTTTTTGTTGGCTTATGACACTGATAGAATATTGGACTGATTAGAAGGAACTACTTTTAGAAAAGCAGAGTGAGTTTGACTTCAGTAAACTCAGAGAAAAGGAACAAGAAAGGTAGGACCCTTTCAGATGGGAGATGAGTTTAAACCAGGGACAGAAGCCTTCCTGGATCCGGGTCTGTAGCAGACTACACTACAGAGTTATAGGCCTCTAAGCCCATCTGGGATCCTTTGGTGACACAAACTTTGCTCTGGTGGTCTATGACATCACTGGAACCCCATTGGTGGAATTACAACTCCATAATTCACAGCTCACTCTTGTTTATTTTACATTTAATCATTTGTGAGCACACTGGCTGCCTACCCAGGGGGCTATGTGGTTTATGCTTCTGCAAATCTCCTTGTTCCATAATCGAGTGCGTCAGAAGGCATTCAGCAAGTGTCATGACATCCCAAGCCACAGGCCTTGCAGATACTGATCTTATTTACAACTGTCCTGAAGTTATCTTGGCTGACTCACCTTCTCAACGAATCTTCTTTTTTGGGGTGGGTAGTTATGAAAGATGACTCCTGGCTTGAAGGCAGTTTGCCGAGTAACAAGTATGTTCACATAGACAAATAATTGGATCCTAACTTCTACAACACAACTGAGAAACAAGATTCTATTACCGTTACTTCACAGGTGCATAAGTGATATCACTGAGACAGCAAAGAGGGCTTCTGGATAAGCAAAGGGACTCTGGACTTGCCTGCATATGTCTTTTGTGTTTGTCCCTGAAGTTTAGAAATGATTCTACTTATATAGTGTCTTTGGATTTCTCATTGGGATAAGAGAACTAAAGAAAAGAAACTAAGATTTATTGAGCACTCATCATGAAACAGACAGTTTGCTGGGTGATTTTTTACTAATTAAGTTGATTATATTTTCATAACAAGGTTAAATGGTAGCTATTCTTATACCTAATATATAATACATATAATATATATTTATAATATATATGTACATATATGTTGTCCCATACTCAGTAGAGGCTGATCTTCTTGCCTGGAGTCTTGAAACTAGTTATTGACAAAGACTAGAACTAGTCTTGACCCCTCAGGTACATTATATTCCATTATTCTCTAGTACTCTCTCCAGTATCTTCTGTTAGAGCAGGACCCGTGTCCTTTGTGGCATTTATTCAGTAGACTATTGAGTTGGACACTGTGAGACCAGGTTATGTCCTGGTATTATAAATTTAAAAATTTGAAGAATCCTTCAAAAACTAATGACTTTGCCACGAAAATCCCGTAATGATAACAGAGACTTTTGTTAGTTAAATAGATAAGCTGAGGTTAATTACAGGGCTCAGTAACTTAAATGAAGGTGTTGAGCTGGAGGTGACTTTTAGAGAAGATGAGTGAGCTCAAGTGATGAGACTTTGACCATGAATCTTGCCATCCGCATGATTTTCCATGTGCCACCAAGCCCCTTTGGATTCTCTAGGTCTATGAAGGAGTGACAGAATATCTTCTTCGCAAGTCTACTGGAGGCTAAACGAGATGCCCGTGGACCTACCTATCACAGAGATATGGAAACAAGCTCTTCATTTGTGTCAGGTCTAATGTTGAGGTAGAAAAAAAAAAGACATTCAAAATTTCTAGGGATGTCCTCTTTTGAGGTAGCAATGAGGTTTTTAAAGTTGTAGACTAGATTTTACTTGCAAGATTCTCACAGTGACCTCTAACTTGACTCTTTAGATTTGGAAATTCATTTGTTCAAATGTGATGTTCTAAGTAGGGATGAGTTTCCCAGAAAACCTAAAAATATTAGTGAATGTGTGAGGTAGTTGAATTGTAGAGTTGGTGGGGGCAGCCAGAGTGCTGCCATCTTGGACGGAAGTGATTTTGTGACGCTATAGTGACGAAGAAGTGGGTAAGTTTTTCTTCCTCTTTGGTGTAGGACCCATGCTAGGCCTAATTTAGAATGTAGTGAATTTAGTATCTGGGATGCCTTATTCAATGGTCTGTCTTCCAAATCTCCTGCGCATGCTCTTAGCATCCTTTACAGAATTGCCACACAAGTGGTCTCTCAAAGCATGTGGTAGAGTACAGTGCCTTGGTCTCCCTTCTGATTCAGAGGTCTCTGGGAGGAAAGTAAGAACACAGAAGAGTAACTAAGTGACAAACAATGTATTGAACCATTAACATTTAGACAGATGCCCATAATTGTGGGCATCCAGGTTTGTAACATTTGCTAACACAACCAAGTTGGAGGTGGAATCAACTCAGTAGGAACTGCAGACTCCCGCTCCAATCTTTCTGTCTTTCTCTCGTACTTTTCACACCATTGACACATACGCACTGAGTACTGGCCATCCCAGTCATTATCCAAGGTGTTGGTACTTCAACAGCAAACAAAAACTGCCTTTTTTTTTCAGAAACTTGACATGCTCCTGGGAAGGAAAGTGATAAATAAGTAAAGGAGCAAACACCCAGGTAAATAATTTAGTTACAGGTGAGTTCTATTTAAAAAAATGAAACAGGCTTATTTGAGGAAGAATAAGAATGAAAAAAGGAAATAACCATGAGAGGAGGGAAGGGACAGGTAGGAAGGCTCGAAGTTGAGCCAAACATGAGCATCCAGGACCCAGAAGGAAGGTCAATGTGTCCAGAAGACAGTGAGTGGTAGGAACTTTAGAGAAAACAAGCTGTGATGCATATGCCAGCAAGATGTCAGGGACCTATATGCTAGGGAGGTTGAGCTCTGTCTCAGATTCTGAATCTTCTAACATACTCCATGACTTTTAAAATGTATTTGCTGCTCAGCACAGGAAATTTAATCTGTATTTTGCCTAAGGCTGAAAGATCAGCTTCTTCATCAGGTCTTGTTTATTTGAGGTTCATGTCTTCAAACTCTGAGCCTTCGCAGATGGCTTCATTAATGAAAAACAAAAGAGGAAATTGGGTCAGGTAAGCTAGTTTACACCTACTGTGGCTGACCCAACTAACCCTGCTCATCTCCTGACACTGGAGGACATGGGGTGATGTGGCAGGGGGTCGGGGTCAAGCTTGTAGCCTGAGCTTGGGATGTACCATCAAAGGGCAACTCCAGTCTGGACCAGCAGCTGGCTGGGGCAGAAGGCTGACTGGAAGCCAGGCATTCTGCAGGACAAATGTAGAGAGTACGAGTTAGGAATGAAAGCCTCTTCACCCACTCTTGGTAATTTGAAAAGCATTCATTTTGATAGAGACTAAAGAGTTTAGGATTTGGAGTCAGACATTGAGATCTCATTTCCACTTGCATTTCTGCCTAAACATACCACTGCTGGTCTCTCCTGCATATTAAGAAAATGAAAAATGATAATGCTTGCTTGAGTTTGTTTAAACCAAGAGGCCTATGTATGGTATGAGGTCTAATGGAAATTTCTGTATAAATAATAAACCCTCTTATACTGAGAGGGGAACTCTTTGACATCTCCCAGTAGGAAGGCTTTTGGGAGGAGGTGGTATTTGAATGGGGCTGCTGTGTAGCAAAATAGTGTTTCCTTTTACAAGTCTAAACATTGTGAGTTAAGAATATTAAAAACACGAAACAAGCAAATTTAGATAGTCAGATGCCTGTTCAAACCCATGAGAACTCTTCTGGGCATGAGCGTTTTCTCATGGATCTCCTTAGTAGTTGACATGCTATTTTGTCAAACTAAAAATGTAGACCTTTTGCCTAGAAGGCCTTGAGTCTGACTCTTTTCACCAGTGTTAACTCACTTAAAAATGATTCAAAGTTAAGTCTGGAGAGGTGACTTAACAGTTATGACTAAATTCAGTTCCCAGCACCTACAGGGGGCAGCCTACAACCATCTGTACCTCTAGCTTCAAGTAGATATGATGTTTCTGGTCTCTATGAGTATCTGCACACATACGCGCGCGCGCACACACACACACACACATACATGCATACACACACAAACGCATATGTATAATTAAAAAATATTTTTAAAAGGTAGAAAACTCATTAATAAATATAGATGTTGGACAGTGGTGGTGCACACCCTTAATCCTAGTATTTGGGAGGCAGAGGCAGGTGGATCTTAGGGAGCTTGAGGCCAGCCTGGTCTACAGAGTGAGTTTTAGAACAGCCTGGAGTGTTACACCGAGAAACCATGTCGCGAAAAACTAAAAAAAGAAAAAAAAAGCACATTTTTAGTTAAAAACATATGCAAAAAAACACAAGCTATTTTTTAAATGTTCTGGGTTTTTTGTCTTGTTTTGTTTTTTGTTTTTGTTTTTTTAAAAAAAGCTTGGAAAACTTTTGGCCTAAGAGACCAAGAACCCAAGAAAGGAAAAGCAGGCTGCTGTTTTATAATCCACCTTTTCTTTAAAAGGAGCCATGGTGGTTTGAAGAGAAGGAAAAGGAAGGCAGGATGAACCATGAGGGAAAAAACCCTCCTTCAGAAAATCTTGTGGTTTCAGCAAGGCTAAGAGTCTGAGAGTTCTACAGTGCCTTGGGGAGTGGGCCAGCAAAGGTGGTTAGGCATTCTTGACACTTATTTAAATTTTAGCCTTGTGGGGTTGGGGGAGCTATTTGATGGGGTCAGGGGACGAGGTGGCAGGAATGGATGACATTTACCATGGGTGGAAGAGAGCAAGCTGCGGCAGNATTCCAGCACACTCACCTCTTAATTGCCTGCATATGGATTGCCCACCTCATGAACTGTTTGGCTAATCTACAATAGTAGACACCTCTCCACGTTTTATAATTCCTTTATCTCACCATCAGTTTATGTTTTGATAATTCAAAATCTCATGTAAACACACCAATGCAAGACTAATCAGAGGTGTAAATGTCCCAGATAAATACAATGAATTAAAGTGAAGAAACTAGAATGCCTTCCAAGTACAAATACAGAACGTTTTGGACCATTGTTTATTTTGAGTAATGGAGCCAGCACTCACTGAGCTCAGAAATCATCATGCTTTGCGTCTTTGCTTAAGTAGAATAATGAAATATCCACTGGGCAGTGTCCTGCCTTATCTCAAAAGCAAATCATTAGAGTTTTCTTACTAATAGTTGCCCTTTTCAATGTCAAAATGTTAAGTAAAAAGCATAGTTTCTATGAAAAAAGTTTAATAAAGTAAAAGATCATCTTGACCATTTGATATCGTTTTTTCAGAATAAGTCAGAATATTATGGTTGAAGAACAATATAAACATTTGACAGGAAAATTTCAGGACCTCAAATGTAACAGCTGTTTTTCAAACAATAAAAGCACACTAATCTCAGGCCTTCACAGCCTTCGAATGCGTATTTGGTGAACATATCTATTGATGTCACTAGTTGAAACTATGGGAATTTTGTCCTCTCTGCTCTCTGTGACAGACTCTTTGGACACTTAGGGATGCCTCAGGACTCTTGTAAGTACTCTTAAGTCTGTCCTGTATTAAACCAACAGTTGAGAGTTCTCTCAGAAAGTTGCAGCCCATAGATGCAGACTGAGGACCCAGAAGCACCTTTTTTTTCTGTCTTGCTTGTTCTGAGATACTCCCTGAGCCTTCTTTTCTTTTCTCTAAAAGGGAGATCATTATAACCCCACCCATATAGTGTTTTCTTTGGTGAACACCGAATAAGATAATGTTTTAGTATGGTGGCTGCAGTGCCTGCGATGTCGTGGGTCCTTGTCAAATCAAAGATTATTTTAAAATAATAAGTGCTTGGAGCTCATTTTACAACGGAACAGACACTGTGGAGTCCTTTATCACTCAGCCATAGAAGCTATGTGGATATTTCCTTGAAATATTTGTAAACATCTGGAATCAATTTAGTGTGAGGACACTTTAGGTAACTTAAGGGACTCATTCTCAGATGAATATATAGTCTCAGAAGACTCTGAGGTCAAAGAGCAAGTGACCAAATACTTCTACTCAATCCAAGAAGTTTTGCGGTGAGAGAAAAGAAAAAAAGAAAGGAGAAAGGAAGGGACTTTGGACACAGATTTTGCACAAAGTTAAGCCCCACAGTTGGATGAGAACTTGCTGCTCTCCGGTAAACAGAAGTCCAGGCATGTAGACACCAGACCCATCCACTGTGTGACCTTTGAATTCATTGTTAAAGTTCCCAACAGTTATTGCCATAATTATTATTTTTTCATTAACCTAGAGATCTTTGGAAGGAAAATAAATCCTAAACCTTCCTAGGGACTTTGAAACCACAAAGTAAAAGAGGAAGTTAGACCACTCAAAGTAGAATTTGGGGTTGAAAAACTGTGATTTATATAATGTTATTATTCTTTTCTGGAACTGGACCACACTGGACTGAAATTTAAATTTGGTGATTCCCCCTCGACTTTTCTTTTAAAAATGCTTTTATTTCACCAATTCTTTTGAAAAAAAAAACAATTGGATGTTTCATACTTGCTTCTAAAGATTGCTTTAAGTCAGATATTTTCAATGCTTTCCAACTTCTGATTTTCCTTGAAAATTCGTTTTAGATTCGCGCTTAAGTTTACTAAGAATTTAGAAATCTATGTACCAGTAAAGTTTTATTTTTTTTTGAAACAGGGTACTGCTTATGTAGATTTGTGAGACTGTTTAAATAAATCTACAATCTGCTATTTTATGAAACAAATGTCTCTAGAGCACCAAAATAATAGTAAATTTAATTTCAAAATAAAATAAATATTTTTTTAAATCACAGGCTACATGGCCTGAGGTTAGGAAATATAAACCACTGGTACAGTTTACTTGATAAGCAAGGCTTTGAGACCTGGGGTGTGTTGGGGAAGGAAGCACAGGAACTGGAGAGTGTTCATGTAATGTAAAGACGTGAATGGAAACGAGGTTGGCTTCTGAAGCAGGTTTATATTCGGGTCTTGGTTGTGACCAAATGTCTATGTTAGAAAACAGGACTTTTCAGAAGCACTGTCATCACATGGCTCCACGGTCCGGATACTTATTACCTTGAAAAGTCATTTTTAGCCACGCATTGTAGCCCACACCTGTAATCTCAGTGTTTTGGGGATAGAGACAGGGGGTTCGGGAGTTCAAAACCATCCTTGGTTACTTAGCAAGGTTGAGGCCAGCATAGACCAAATAAGAAATGATCTAAAAAAAGAAAGAAAAATTATTTTTATGTTTCATTTTTTTAGGTATTTTTCTTGCTTTTGGGCACCAGGTGGCGATGTGAGGTGAGCTGTGTAGGGGTTGGCAGTTTAGGTTATGGCCTAAATTAAAAAGGACCCCTGAGACTTGGAGAANTGTGTGTGTGTGTGTGTGTGTGTGTGTGTGTGTGTAGGCATGTGAGTGCGAGAGACAAATCAAAAAGGGAAACCTTGCAAAGGTTTGATTGGTTTGATTATATTTTGACTAAGAAACACTAGGTTAGCATCACCCATCTGAATGAAATAGTTTTCTTAGCAGATTCTGTACCATATACATACATACACACATATACACCCATATATATACACCCATATATATATTATCTGTAAAATATAGATACTAGTGTGCTTGCAGATCATGATAGCCATTTGGACTAGCATTTTGTTGTATAGAAGGCCTCAACTTCTCCCCTCCCACTTACAATGACCCACACAGTGAAGTAAGCTCTAGCAATACCATTGCAGATGCTCCCTCTCTGGTCCCTGCTGCCTGGCAATTAGATGTATAATCCTTGAATTGGTCATATTTTATGGAATCAAAAAAGCTAAATTCAAGGCAAGGCTTACAGAAGGGAGCTGTCAGTCTAACGGGTGAAGAAACAAATACCAGGATAGACATGAACGTGAAGCTGAACACTGGAAAATGTACGTTAAGGTAATTATTTTAATACATGGCTTTGTGCCCAAGGGCTGTTCAAGCATGTGTAGTATGTAGAAGCTGGTTGGGTCTAAGCATTTACATATAGTCAATCTTGTAAGTAACATTAATAGTATAGTTATTTGTTTGTTTGCTTTTTGTTTGCTTGTTTTGGTTTTGTTTTGTTTGAAACCAGCTCTCATTATAGTAGCCCAGGCTAGCCTTGAATTTGCTATGTAGCCCAGGCAGATCTCACACTCCCTCCACAGTCCCCCAAATGCTAGAATTACAGACTTACGTCACCATGTCTAGCAGCAGTGTAGGGTCTGCGGGTGAGAACTTGAACAAACACAGATTTGATGAAACTTAATTTCCTCATTTATCTTCATATATGAGGGTTCGTGTAACAGCTCCAATTATGACATAAATTGAGATTTAATATTCAAATATCTTACTGGGTCAGAGAGATTTAATATTCAAATATCTTACTGGGTCAGAGAGATTAAATTTGGGAGTCTGAGCAATGTGCCAGAATGGTGTTGCAATTGTGAGTATGGGAAGAATATAAAATGAAAATTGGAAGCTACTCATTCGGAGGGATGGACATTTCATAAAGTAAGAGGTTAAAGAGAAAACAGGGAGAGAGCTTGATTCAGGCAGTGCCAGGGATCAGGACAAGGACACGGGGACCTGTCTGTCAGTAGTCCCTTCAGGATAGTTTGGTTCCAGGGAAAAGCTACTTTCAGGTGTGTAAAGTATTTCCATTTGGAATCTAGGAACAGTAGAGAGAGCAGGGTGAAGCTTTCAAGCAAAGTCCATCCTTCCCTCGCTCCTGTTCCTCTTGTGCTGTTCACAGGACCGGAAACTGTTGCTCACAAAGTATTTATTTGCCTTGAATGAATTTATGACATACAGGAGATGTGTTAGTGGCCAAGAAGCCAACATGAATTGGACGAAAAGTATTTGCTAGGAATCTAGGGGTCACATATAAAGTATTGACTTTCAGGGACCGCTGATAGAGAATCATAGATAGTGGAAATGAACTTGCTTTTATAGACTTGCCCCTTACACGAATTTTGACATTATTGAGAAAAAGGTCTTCTACCCTTTCTTTTCCCTCCTTACCTTCCTTTCTCAATAAATAGGGATAATTTTCTTAGATTCATTCTTGTATTTTAGTTTAGAATGTAGCTAACTTTCCCTTGGAAAGGATCATCTTACATTATTATTAAATCACTCAGGTGTATTTGAAGACCAGTTGAAGCTGTATTTTATTTCAGACCACTGGAGTCCTTTTACTATTTAACAGTTGGATTGATGCTAGCTGTAGGATCTTTTTTTCCCCCTAGAAGTGATAATCTATGACGAGTATTGGGAATTAATACAGGTTCCCTGAATAACACTCATGGAAACAAGAGAAAGAAAGTCTTGGTTCCCATTCATTCTCTTGCTCGCTCTCCTTCTCCACCCCTCACTGCCACTACTACACTTTTTCTGTAACTAAGACTTTTGGAATTTTTATAACATCAAGAATGCGTACCTTCTGCAGAAAGTCCTTGACCCAGAGGTACCTTGGGAAATTTTAGGAGCTGGCCTAATCCTATATATATTCCAGGCAAATTTTGACAGGCTTATTGCTTTTCATCATTAAGTGATCCTGGAACTTTTCCTAAATAGTCAGGCATGTTAACACTCATGTCTTGATCCAGTTCCAACCCAACCTTCAATTTATTCCATTTAGGCTAGTCAGAGCATTTTCCCCACTCTGTCTGTGACCTAAGCCATTTCAGGAGACCTCGGTGTGTGCTGTAATATTTGGAGAGTTCTCAGGGGACAGAAACTCCAGAAAAGCTACACAACATGGCTTTGTCATCATAACTAATCACAGGGTCCTACCTTAAAGGAATGAAGGCAAGAAGAGATGAATAAGCATTGATAAATGACTTGCAAAATAGAATATGCTGTATAAAGGTTTTAAATCTACTATAAAGAGCAGAGACAGCGTGCAAATGTGATTAGGGAGACGGGGTCATAAGATGAGAGCTGGAATATGGTGCGCTTAGGGTCAGGGTGACCGAATTCCACTATGATGTAATTCTTGCACGTACCGATCTCAGAAGCAGGCTTCGGGAAGCAGGCTATTCCACGTGGCAGCACTGCCCTGCTTTCGGAGGGGTCCGAGAGAAGAACAACACTTTGCTTTTTTGCTACTAAAACCATCATGCAAAAATGTCAAAATATGTGTGCTAAGTAAAATCGGCTCAGCCAGCCTCCTAAAAGAAAAAAATTAGCAATACAGATTTCCCAGTGCAGATAGCGTTATGGGCGGTGGGTAACCCATTTAGTATGGTACTTTATTACTTATGGTTTCTTCAGAAATTTAAATAAAAAAAGATGAAAGGCTTAGTTAGGCCTTGAATCAGCCAGGGTTTACAAGATGGGATGAAAGATAAATGAAATATATTTTCTGAGAAATCTGATCCGAGGGGGAGCGGGGAGATGCAGTGAGCTACAAAGCTCTGCAGCCTGTGACGTTCAGGCGGGTTTGTGCTCCCAAAGCGACAGTGGTCGGGGACAATACTTTCGTCCTATTTATCCCCATCTGAGTCCTACTTTTCATGCTTCCTGCCCGCAGGAAGTGAGCACATTATTTTCCACCACATGGAGATGCCAAGGAACCAATAGAATTTTAACTTTTGGAAGCCTTTGTAGTTCCTGGAGGAGAGCTGCTGCCCAGAGGGACTTTATTACCACGCACTCTGGTTTCCAGGTGCAAGTGGGAGCAGACCCCAGGTGCAAGGATATCGGAATTTCAACACCATAAGTTTTCGTTTTCTCACTTGCATTTTCTGTAGTACCTGCCACCACAGGGAAAGCGGGAGAAAGGCCGGATCCGTTCTTAAAATGAAATTAGAAAACCCTTGTGACTTACAGAACTGTTAACGTCAAAACGGAACCTTGTAAGTAACCAACCAAAAGCTATTCTGGAAGCCGGAATTCCTTCGCTCACGTTCCTGGCAGACACAAACCAGCCTCGCGTAAAGATTTTCACGGGGTTCTCTAGCTTGCGGAGGGGGCAATCTCTTGTTGGAAAACTGTATGAGAATTCTGGGTATGCACGCGCATAAACCGTCTGCCCAGCTAGGAAGGCGCAGTCCTGCAGAGATGTGCTTTCTTACTCAAAGCCTGGTCCCTGGGGCTGAGAAACACAGTCATCCATCTGGGGAAAGTAAGACCAAAGCGAAATAGCGCTTAAACCTGGGAAGCAGGCCCACAGCCTTTACTGCTGTTTTAAGGAGACATACTTATGCTGTTAGTATCAAGCACATCTTTTTATTGATTCAGAATGTCTACCATTTTACAGTGAGAGTAGATTATAAATAAAACTTTACTGGTTTTCTTTTTCTTTCTTTTTTTTTCTTGTAGCAACCAAATGCTTTCAGCCACTGGAGTCTAACAAGTAACAGCTGTGCTTGAAAGGGTCCCACAGATAAAAATCAAAAGTATGTTAGCATCTTAGGATTTTCCTTTTTTGGGGGGGGGTTGTTGTTATTGTTAGAATAAGAACAGACTTAGGAATTAGGAGTAGGCTAGAGGCATCAGTTCTGCTAATTTGTCATTTATCTTCTCCATGAAATTTGTTATGGACGAGAATGCCAAGGTTCTCCAATGTGGTTTGCTCTCACCGAACTTGCTGTGGTCAATCCCCACTCCCTGGTAATGGTGGGAGAAGTTCACTGAATGTCTTTGGAGGCCTGAGATGGGAGATATTGGATGTTAGTGTGACCAGAAGCAGTAACTTTAGCCATGGACTACTAGAGGGAAAAGGAGCCAGAGATGGTGCCCCTCCAAACCCCTTACAGAGGGCGCAAAAGAGAATGGGTTGCACAGAGCCAGCTTGCTAGCTTGCAAAACAGGTACTGGATGGAGTCTGTGTCCCTTTTTACTGCCCATTGTGTTTCATCAATGGCTTTTCCACAGCTGTGTGTGTTTTTGATTCATTAGACACTAAATTCTCGATACTACACAGCTAAATATTCAATGTGATTATAGATTTCTTTTTTCTCCTCCTTCTATCAGAACCACAATGGAACTCATGTTGAGCTGGTAGAAGGTTAGGCCATTTATTTTTTGTGTTTGGGGAGATATGAGATTCTCAGCAGTAGTTGGAGGAGAGTGTTTTCTGCCTTAGAGTCAGGAGTATCAGCATTATGTCACCGCATTGGGACCTTTTCACTTGGACACAAGAACACTACGTTGGCTATGTTTTGTACATCTTCCCATCAATAGGAAACCCACACGCAGTGCACTTTCTCACATGTAATCTCTTGCACAAAAGAGAAAGCTTTGCATCCCTCCCCCACGTGCCTTGACCTCTACTTTCTTTTTTCTTTTTTTTCTAAGATTTTATTTATTATGTATACAATACAGTGTGCTGCCTCCATGTATGACTG
>LOJH01009020.1:33754-44354 GCA_001685095.1 Ellobius talpinus
AAATATAATTTTTTATACAAAAATCTAAACATGGAACTGTCCAGTCTAATTTCATAAGCATGGGGCTAACTGGTCCTAGAATCAAGGCTACTGTCTATGTTGATGTAAGATGCCACGCCTTAATTTGTTTCCAGCTGTTTATCATCTAACCCCTCTGTGAAAGTGAACACTCCAATTGCTATTATTATTATCTATTTTTTACTTTTATAACTGAGATGAAGACAGTCCAGTATGTCTCTCCCATACATGGCAATAAGAGAGTATTTCCAAGAACCTGGGGATTTCAGAGAGCTGAGGCTATAGCATATGATTTATGAAGTTAAGTGCAATAAAACGGTGATAGATCTGAGTGAGATGTTTTCCTGTTGTCTTCATGCACTGTCAGATTTATGCTCCCATGAAGCCAAGAGCGGTCTGTGATGTGAATTGGGAGAGCAAATGCAATACAGGCCAGAGCTTTAGTTCTCAAAGAAAAACAAAATAAGTATGAACGTTTCTTAGAGAAATATATGCCTTATGAAAATCATCTGATCAGATGAAGAGGAAGGCTCATTCATCTATTCCAGTTTCTGGGCTAAAACAGTATCCAATATATTTGGAAAAATTTCTGTCTACTAAAGAATTTCCTTCTTTCCTACTTTTTGAGACCTGGTTTCACTGTGCAGCCCAGGCTGCTCTTGACTCTGCAACCCTCTGTCTCTGCTCCCCATGTGCTGGCAATAGAGGCATGTCCCACCACACCCAATTCTCCCCTTGCTTATTAGTTCTTAGGAATGACACTTTATAGGCTCCGAGTTCTTTCAAGTTCATTGAGCCCTTGAATGTCAAACGCAGCAAAGCTTTTCAGAACTTGGATTCTTTAGCCAAACTACTAGATGTCATCTGCATGGACTCAGCCAGGAGGCTCAGGCCTCCAAGTTTTAGTTTCTTCATATATAGAACAGACATAGTAGTAGCAGTGAAATAAAAACATAAAGAGCATGTAAATCACATTAATGGTAGCTGTAAGTAAATGTGCAAGCAATCAATAATTGTTTAGCATTAAGATATATTTATTAAGTGCTTACCTGGAAAATAATATCCACCAACATTACGTTAGATCCTTGAGAGCATATAAGAAGGCAAAAATATTCTCTGCCTTCATAGAATGTGTAATAATGTCTCACATGTGTGCCCCTGTAATGTGTGTACGTGTTCACATGTGGTTTCAGAACACTTACCTGGACCTCACAAAATTAGCCTTGAAAATATTTACTTTTTTTTTTCATTTGTCAATTAAGGAATGTGGGCTCGGGAAGGCTGCATTTGCTGAAGTAAGTGATAGCTTCAGTCTGGTTCTAAGGGCCCTGTCTTCCAACTAATAAGGAATATGCTAAAATGTGATAAATTGTTTGAATCAAATACCAACTCAGAGTTAAGAAAGAAAATTAAAATTAATGTGGTCTACAGGTTGGAAACATAAAAAGAAAATTTATTATTATTATTATCATCATTATTAATAGTAGTAGTAGTAGTATGAATGTTTTTGTCTGCATGTGTGTCTCTGACCACATGTGTGCAGTGCCCACAGAGGCCAGAAGAGGGCATCGATTCCCTGGTGCTGGACTTAAAGGCAGTTGTGAGCCACCATGTGTGTGTTAGGAATCAAACCTGGGTCCTCTGGGAGAGCAGACAATGCTCTTAACTGCTGAACCATCTCTCCAGTGCCACCATTGTTCCCAGAGAAATTTTAACTAAAAGCTAGAAATAAAAAACCTACTGATTGGCTATTTTTTTCCAAAATGTTACTAGGTGCTGCTGTTTCAGCAATTAGATGGATGAGACTTCACTAAGTTGTGTTTTAATTTGTTAAATTATCCATTTTTGGTTAAAATTGTACTAGGTGCTTCTTTGTTATACCAGAAACATTTGGAATATAAATGAAATAACATATGTGAGGTGTTTTATGGTCTTTGGAAGAAAGGACCTACAGAAACCTGACCTGTTAAATGCTCAGAAGTTGAGAACACATTATGCTTTGCTGTGGAATTCTGTTCTAACCATGCTAAGAATAGAGCGTGGGGGTGTAGATCTCCACTTGTTTTTCTGAGATTCAAAAGTCTTGAGGTTGTGGTTAGCTTTGGGCTGGAGACCATAAAAAACACATTCCAAACAGTCATTGTATCCATAGGTGTAGCTGGTTGCCTACGATGTGCTGATTTACTGACTCTGGGTCACTGCAGTGATGGTCAGGGGCTGTCTGCAAACTCTCCTTCTCAGTTATCTCATGTTCTTTGGGGAATCTTGATAAGCAGGGTGTCCCTCAGAAAGCCAGTGACATGCATGTTGCTCATGTTCCTCACCCCCACTTGTGACAATCTTGGAGAAGCCCACCTTCCTGAGAGTCACAACTGGAACAACATAAATGATGAGCAGGGTTTCCTCAATTGGTCTCCACATGGGCCATATTGGATGAACAAAAGTTTTCTAATGTTAAGTATTAGACACTCAAGTTGAATTCTCTTGGAAGAGAAATCTAACTAACAGGCCTCAATGCTGTTGTGACTGGATGTTTTATGCCATTATTTTTCCAGTTCTGACAAAAAAAAACTCTTTTTCTAGAGGGACCCATAAAACTTACATAGTGGCTTAGCTCAAAACTTTGAAATATACACCTCAAATGTCTCCAAAGGTACATATATCATTTGGGTTCTAGAGGGACTGGGACTGTCTCAATATCAATGTATAAACACTCATATTTTAATGAAAGTTTTTTCTCTTTGTGATGTTCTTCAATGTCTCCATTACCTTCCATTTTTTTCCATGCATGAATTGTACAAATCAGAGCCCATTGATGTGGTGCTAGGTAATGCCAACCAGGGCAATGTGCCAGCTGGCACCTTACAGGCTCGGCCATGCTTTATTTAAATTTCAAATGTCTGAAATATCTATTTAAATTTTCTTCTGTTTTGAAGTGAAGTCCAGCTGGCAGTGACATATGAGCCATTATCTGGGAACTCCCACCAGCAACTAATATGTCAAAATGAGTTACCAGATATAGTTAGTACCCCACCAGGTAACGATGATAGACCTCAGCAGCTTTAGTGGGCTCTGCAGACAGTCCAGAGAAGTAAATCTTTCACAGTGCAAAAGTCTGGGCCTTTNAGGCAGTTGGATCTGCTTTGAGTTCTTGTATTTATAGCATCGGTGTTACTAGTTCAGCTGTAGATTTCCTGAGTGCACACACATCCCACACTCATTCACATGCACATCACATGTATTGCTGGGTCCATTTTGTGTTGCTAATATGTCTACATGTGTAGTGATGACAATTTGGGCTTGGATCACCTAAGGAGGGGTTCAGTGGTTAAGATATCTTATTGTTCTTGCAGGGAACCCAAGTTCAACATGCACATTGGAGAGCTCACCACAGTCTATAAATCTAGTCCCAAGGGGGGAATTCTGACACCCCTGAACTCTGCAGGTACATGCACTCACACACAACACGTAATTAAAAAAAAGTCCTTCCTCATCTGGGCAGTGGAAGCACACCCCTTTAGCCCCAGCACTCGGGAGACAGAGGCAGATGGATCCCTGTGAGTTCTAGGCCAGGTTGATCTACAGAGTGAGTTCCAGGACAGCCATAGCAGCATAGACAGACCCTGTCTCGAAAATCAAAATGGGGGAGGGGGAGAATAACCTTCCTCAAAAGTAACTGGAAAGTCAAAAAGTTTTAAAGGGATACCAAAGCTGAGAAGTGACCTGTGGCTACAGAAAGGAGAATGCCTGGCATGGGAGGCACACTGGAAACCGATGCTGAGGGAGTGACCCAGTGGTCACTGAAATACTGTCACCCTCTTCTGCTTACCATTTTCTTTTCAATAAACAAAGCCTTTTATTACTGCTGTCTTCCACCCTGGCTTCTTCCTGCTGTGAACTGGAACAGCATGACTTCCTCCCACCAGTGTTCCTAGGATGGGGTGTGGAAGCATGGTCATGATGTGAGTCAGAGTAACACACAGGTCACTCACAGTCTCCACTCCAGGCAGACAGGACCATTGACTAACAAGGACTTCTTGAGGATACTTAAAACCAGGGCGCATGACTCAGTGGAATAAGATTATCCCACGTGAAGCTTGCCCAAATTTGACTTTCTTTTTTTCATCTGACCTCAACGCTTCAACTTCCTTGCTAGTTAAAACACAACTCCCTGGGCACGAAATCGTCATATAATTAAGGTTAGGTGTGGTTGACAGGCAGTCATGTTCCCGTATGTTAGAGAGTGAATTAGGCAGGCTTTCACCCAAGCTTTCTTGCCAGGGAAAGGGAGCAGCAAACACAGTGCCTGGAGACAACTGAGTATAAGAAAAGCAATCTAAAGTACGCATGTCTTTTGGAGCACAGACATAGTTGAACTGAGCCTCTTTCAAGATTTCCCTTGCCTTCACAAGACCAAACCGGTCAATAATTCCATACGTGCTGCCATTATCGGGGGCTAACATTTATTAAAGGCTACTAGGGCTGTGGTGTCGCACTTCATCTGCCTTCAAAAGTTCCCTTTTCAACTGAGATTTATTGATCTACTGGATATTTTCTGATGCAAAGTCACTGATGGAGAGAGTGCATCAAAGAGCTGAATAAATGCTAACCCTGGACATTATGTCCTTTATGGAGACTATAGGAAACCTTAGTCATTCAAATATTTGTGTGCCAAGGTGTTTTTGTTGTTGTTTTGCTTTTTTTTTTTAAAAAAAAAATAGAAACCAATGTCTGAAAGAGTTGCCAGGCTCAGAGTTAAGTGTGAACTGGCTAGGTCATGCAAGGCATCTTCACTAAGCAGTTTAGTTTATTCCTTTAGTTATTCCAAGGAAAGTTCTTAAACTGTGCTGGCTACCATTACTGAATGCAAGAATGTCACACTGAGCAAGTCAGACAAAGTGCCTGCTTTCAAGATCCAACAGTCTACTGGGTCAGTAACAGACATAAGACATTCCAGATAGCCCGTAAGAGTTCACACGGGTTACTAAGTGGGTTAGAATGTTGGGAATCAGGGAACAATAGAAAGGGTCTGCTGCTTCTTAGAAAAAGTTCCTGCCAAGAGCTGTCAGGAAACCAAGATTTCGAAGAGGAGTAAAGTGCATGGCTAAGAGTAGGGTCAAGGATGTTTCATTAGGTCACAAGAGACACAATAGAAGTAAACAAACTAACAAGAACAACAACAAAACCCCAAGGATATTGGTACCATCAGTGCTACTACTGGAGTAGAGAGAATGGAGCCAAAACAACGCTGAAACTGAGGAAGGATGCGGAGCTTCCAATGGGAGAGAAGGAAGCTCATTCGGGATGTGTCTCTACCCCAGCACGCACGTGGGATCCCAGCCCTCCTCCTTTGCCTTTGCTGGCTCTGGTGGCCATTGAGTCTAATGCATATATTTTTTCTGCTTCTACGTTTCCATTCACGTTCTTGCAATTTTGCTTCTCAAAGCAGCATCAAATCGGCTGAGAGCAGACTGTGTGTCTCACTTCTCTGCATCCAGAGAGCCCGCTTTCCCGATTGGCAACAGGAAATTGGTAGATATTTGGGGTGATAGTAAGAGGATGTGAAGATCATGATTGGTTCTGACTGCAGTCAGAGGTGGTAATTTCAGAATTGCTCTCCAGCCGTGGATAAAAATAGTGTTTGCAGTAAGGAGAATGCCCTAACTCACGGGAAGGAGGTCAAAGACCAAAGAAAGGCAAGTGCTATATAGTGAGTACTGCTTCCTGTTAGTTCAGCTCGAGGACAGGGTAACTGACTGCTAGGTTTCTTCCTGGTCTAGACAGTCATTAAACATGAGTTATTTCTAAATAACATTCGTATCACTTTTTTCTTTTTTCTTTTGGTTTCTCGAGAGAGGGCTTCTCTGTGTTCCTTTGGAGCCTGTCCTGGAACTAGCTCTTGTAGACCACTTTGGCCTTGAACTCAAAGAGATCTGCCTGCCTCTGCCTCCCGAGTGCTGGGATTAAAGGTGTATGACACCACTGCCTGGCTCATATCATTTTCAATCTGGAGATTTATCCCTATAAGATTCTTTTGGGCAATCGGGTTTTTGTCAATCACCCAGGTTTTCCCCTGGCATGCTAATTACAGCACAGCCTTCATATAATTTATAATCCAGGCAATGATTTTCTTTAAAAAGAAAGAAAAAAAAGGAACACATGGCCATCAAAAGAGCATAATTTAGTTATTATCTAAAACAAACAACTACTGAATTCTTTTTGTCTGGTTAAGTCCTTGACATATAAAAACAACCCCATGATGCCACAGTGAGACGTAGCTGGCACTGCAGGCTGATGTTACAGACTTTGCCAGTAACTCCTTGAATTAGAATCCAATTCTCCCGTACTTATTTCCAGAATTACTAATAATAATTACTAAGACACAATACGCTTTAAAGCAAAAGGCAATGGTGTGTATCTAGTTGGTGTAACTGGGCTCCTCTGAAAGCCCGGGAATTCTCTGTGTCAAAGCAATTCTCATGGAGTAAATGCTCACCTCCACCCCACCACCAGTTCAGGTATCGTAGCTACAACATTCAGTGTGACCTGTTGGA
This sequence comes from Ellobius talpinus, assembly GCA_001685095.1. Taxonomy (NCBI): domain Eukaryota; kingdom Metazoa; phylum Chordata; class Mammalia; order Rodentia; family Cricetidae; genus Ellobius; species Ellobius talpinus. The sequence continues at coordinate 40,327 of LOJH01009020.1, forward strand.
AGGTCAGGTCTTGGCGAAGTAATTAGGTTCAGATGAAGTCATGAGGGTGGAGTCCTCAAGATAGAGTTTGATCCTCATTACCCCAAGAAAACACTCCCCACTGTTATTTTTAAGGACCTGGATAGGCCCACACTCAGGCTCTAAAGCTCCCCAGTTTCCAGGCCATGAGAGATGCATCTCTATTCCATATCTCAGTCTACGGTATTGATGACGGCACCCTGAACTGACTGAGACAGCAGCCGAGTTTGCATATGAAACTATTGAAGCCCAGATATATTACGGAATAGTATCCACTCACCAACCCTGCAAAAATAAAAATTCTGATCTGTGAGCTACCATCCTTTCCCTTTTCTTGTTCTCTAAGGAGAATTTTCATTTCCTTTACTACACTATTTTTAAATGTCAGACTCCTTGTGTTGGGCACATTGGCATCCTCCTGTTGTCTGATTATTTTGGAACCCAAGACTAGAGTAACCACCCGGAAGAATATAATCTCTTCAGACTTCCTTGTTTACTGGCAGACACTAAGATGCCCTTGCCCCTGTGTTTCACTGTGAGGGACACCTAGAACTCTGTTCTCTATGGCCTCTCTGCTAGAAGCATCTTGTCCTTTCAACCTAAAATAAAAGCATATGAGGCAGTAGAAGTCACAGTCTACTCTAAGAGCTCAAACACCTTTTAATCACTTTTATTTAAGCCAAGGAGAAGAGACCTCTCCATTTCATTAGCCCTGTCCTTCCTTCCGAGAGCTGAGTTCATCCATTAACTACGGGTATCTTACAGTCTACTCTCAGGAGTGTTTTTTTCTGAAGCCTGTTTCACCAGATTTTAAAGTAACAGTTTAAAAATGTGACAAATAGAAGAATCATCTTAAAAATGACCTGGAGCACGTGGGATCCTCATGATATTGCCAGTTCCTACCGACAATGTCATGACGGATGTTAAGGCCTTTATAAAGTGGAAACAGTCTTTGCAGAGGAAGGATGTCACCAGGTAGCAGCAGAAGCAGCAGCAGCAGTAGCAAGACTTAGCTCACCCAGAGCTGCCTGTGGAGGGAGCAGTCACCTCAGGGACCACATACCTGCAATATCCAGGGTTTAGAAACCTTCTAAAATCTGATTCAGAATTTACTCTTTCTTTAGAATTTTGCCTCCTGTGGTGGTTTCTTTCTTTCCTTTCTTTTAAAAAATCTTTTGGAATTTCCCAAAATGCTCAGACATAAAAAAGAAGAAAAAAGAAAAAGAAAAAGTACTCACTGAATAAATATTGAGTAATGTGACTTTTAGTTTTTATACATGTGGCAACCAAATTAGCTAACACAAAGCAAATGAGCTGGGAATAATTGAATTTTCATAGCCTGGGTTTAGCCTTTGGCCTTCTTTTTTCTGTGTTTTGAAAATACTAATTTCTGGTAAGGTTGCTTATAAAAGTTACGAATTCCTTACCTATTTGAGTGCTGGCATCTGCTTGATATTTGAATATTTATTTTCCAAAGCAAAATTTAGAAAAGAAAAGAAAAAAACCTGGCTTAGTAAAAAGACAGGAATTAACTGAGAGCAGAACCTCCCCAGTGGAGTGTCTGGGACCTCCCTATGCTTGGCTGGGTCTGCCACCATGTCTTTGTTCTTGCTGAGTTTTTAAGGTTTTAATGAATGAGTCTTTTTAGCTTCCAGCCTCATTCACAGGCTCACCCAACTTGACCAAGCTGTGGTCACCATATCTAAAGTGTCTTGAAACTTTCCTTGTAGCTATTCTGTGAAAGGATGGCTCACTACCAAGGGGGATCTGTAGGCAAAGGGATCAGCGCAAAGGCAAAGGCCCCACTAGTGACTAGTTTGTTTCCAAGGAAAACTCAGACCTATAAGAGCAGCCTTATAACCACTTACAAATGCTTTCCCTTTGCCCCGCTGGCTGCCCAGGCTGCCTTCCTGAAGGCCTCAGGCAATCTTGAGAAGTTATTGTGTTGTTTTGAAAACAGGGTTGCACAGAAGTGAAGCACACAGCCCAAGGTCACAGTCATGATGGGTAGGGTTGCTGGGAAACAATGATCCTGATTTCTAAGCTGGTCAGCTTCCTGCTCTGTCCACTGTATCCCCTCCATTGCAGTTAGGTGAATCTGATTGAGGATTCAGAAACTGAGGGCAGTGGATGTATCTAAAGCCAGATCTTTATGTCTCTATCAAAGAGTAGGTACTCTATCCAATATCTAGAATGTATTATTGTTATTATTATTATTATTAGTGCTGTTATTTGATGGTTCTGGAAATTAAATCTACAACCTTATACATATTCTACACAGCCCCAGAAAATGTTAGAGTTCTGATACGGGACTCCGTAGGAAGTTTTGTTTGCACTGCATTTCCTTAGGAGTTATGATGAGAAAAGCCTTAAGAGACACATCTTGAGAGTTAGAGCATGTACAAGTGGTGTGGACTGTGTTAACGTTTTCAGCACTGTAGAAATACATTTGCCTCACAGAGCCAAAAGGATGTAGAGGAAGCTGAGAGATTTAAAGCAATATCAATCCCGTGAAGGTACCTCCTAGTTTTCAGTGCTTTCCGTTTCCCAGGAAGGTTGACTGTAATGAGAAAGCTACCATTTGAGATTGGACACAGAATCACAGGCTCCCTGTTTTAGTCAGCACCATTAAAAATAAATTTCTTAAAAGACTAAATGTGTGTGTGAGTGTGTGCGTGTTTGTGTGCATGTGTGTCTGTGATTGTGAGTGCTGGTGCCTGTGGGCATGTGGAGGCCAGAAAAGGGCATCAGATTCCCTGGAGCTCAAGTTATGGGTGGTTATGATGTGGGGTGCTGGGAACTCTGGCCCTGTGCGAAAAGAGTACATGCTGTTAACCACAGAGCCTTCTCTCCGGCCCCCTTTTCCTATATCTTTAGAATATTTTAAGTCTTTTTTTCTTGAAAGAATCATCACATTTTGCATGTCTTAATATATTTTTGTAAGACTTAGACTGATGCCTAACTAAAAACAAACTAAAGGCATGCCAACGTGATGGTACAGGAAAAGAGTACACATGTCTATTTTCACCAGACAATATGCACCTGGCAGTTCCAAGGTGATCACTCACCTCCAATGACTGAATAGTTGCATATTTGTATTACCAGAGACCTCGTCTTTCTGCCCAATGGAAGAGATCCAGTGGTGAAGGACCAGGCAAGGACCATGTTGTTGAGAAAGGGTGGGCATGCTGCTAATGCTGGCTTTGGTAGTTAGAATGATGAAGCTCCGTTGGCATTGCGAGTGCCTCCAGTGAAACGGTACCTGAGCCACTTATCAGGGCACATGAAATCAGGATGCTGTCCTGATTTCAACAAAAGCTAAGTGTACCCAAAGACACGCAAATGAACACCACAGTTCACTGCTTTTCCTAGGCCTGGCAATCAAGGCAAAACAGTTTTTAGTGGCTTTTGCAATTATACTTCCTCTCAATTTTCTAAAGGTTACAGGGCCCGGACCACACAAATCCCATTAAAGTAAGTAGCTGTTGTGCAATATAAATTGCTTTGAAAACATTCTTCATTTGCCCATAAAGCGATCAACAGTCTGCACTTCAGATCCACTTGCCTGCCATGATTTCAGCCCAGAGACAGACGACAAGCTTTGATGTGGTAGCTGGTTGCTGCTACTGAAGTTGGCATTTTATTTTCTTGCATCAGATTTCTTCCCAAATTGATGTGACTCAGGCATAGGGAACACAATTTTACAGCGAGTTTCTTCCTAAAATATATATTTTACTGTACTTTTAAATTACATGGGGCTGACCATTGATCTTGGACCTCAGAGGTTTTTTCTACTGGACACAGCACAGTAGAAGGTCAAAGACTGCATGGGGGGGGTGCAAGGTCTTAGTGAGTAGGGATTACTACAGCTTCTGGTCCTGATGCTTGAGGGAACCATTTTCTGCTTTCTTCGTCTCACCTCCAATGCAATGCCAGCCATTTCATGCAGAATGCAGAGTAAACTTTATACTACAGCCAGAGTGAGCACTATTATTATTATTATTATTATT
>LOJH01009020.1:44395-57366 GCA_001685095.1 Ellobius talpinus
TTATTATTATTATTATTATTATTATTATTATTATTATTATTATTATTTAGCCATGTATGGATGCACAATTTATCTTGCAGGGGTTTCTGGCTCCTTTTCCTTATGAAGCATTTCTACTCTATTCTTAACACTTTGATCCACTGAAAACACTACTCTTTAGCGTTTCTGGCTTGTATGTGTTCCCGATTATTTAAACCACTCATTCATCTCAAAGTTACTTCTCGTTTAAGAGATGAAAATGAAGGACAGAACTCCACATTTACAAAGGAACAAGACCCCAAGGTTTTCCCTGTGTCTCGATCTGAAGAAGACATACTACAAAAGGTTGATTTTCTTTCCTTTTGTATTTTAAATTATCCAGAAACAAAGACATCCCTGACCTAATTAGTTGCTTTGTATTGTTAAGAAGAATCATCACAATTCAGGTATCACCAAGTCCTTTGGATACCAGGGTTCCAATTCTCTCCGTCCTGCTTCTGCCTGATGGAATAGGTCTAACTCTCCCAACCTTTATTACCAGCTCATCTGTGCTTCATCTATGTCTTCCACAGTAATGACCTAGTGCACAACAACAGGAAAATATCTACCTGGAAAGAACTGGACCATAAGTTTCACATAGTATTTGATAAAATATTAACATATGCATGGAGATTTTGAAAGGAATAGGTCAATATGGAATGATATTGTTGGTCAAGTCCTATCCTAACACAGGAAGTAAAATGTGAGATGTATTTCCTATGATACATCAATTTTAATTTGTCCCTTAAAATGAAAGAGAAATGTGCTCAGGCATTTCCTGGGAAAAGATGGAAGACGGAAGTGATAATAATAAAGATAAAATAACTGGAGATACTTAGGAAGACAACTGAAAAAGAAAGTACAGAATACCTGAACCAAACAGCTGCTCAAGATGAACATGGCTTCATTTTATAATGGGCATCTTGGCAGGAATGGTATACGACACATTGATAATTGTTCACAGACCCTCCTTATAATGTCTTTATCATAACTAGCATGATAAACATTTCCCATGAATAACTTCCCTGGGAGCAGTCTATTCTCCTTGTGAATACGTTCTTGTTTTTCTTTTGCACCGCACGTACATTGCCATTTGCCCTGAAGAATGGAGCGGAATTCGGTATCTTGGCCTCCAGCTCTGTCCTGAAATCTCAAATTTTCATTGTTATTTTGGGCAAATCACATAGTTCCTCTAGGTCCTTACCTCATCTGCAAAATGAAAAGGATGAATTAGATAGTTTCTTAGGTTTCATTTGGTGCTGGCATTTTATGATTCGTGATTCCAAGTGAGACTACTACCTGTTCATAATGCCAGTTAGTGATCCCATCAAGAAAGTAGCAATAGCTACATACTTGCAATGTAGTCAAACCCCAAACTTATAAAATCCACAGCACCCTTGGATTTACAGAAGATTTCAATAAAAATGAATTCATGATTCATGTTGTAAGGTCCTAATCCCTTCAGGATGCCCAAGAATGATGCCCATCCCATCATCCATGTGGGTATTGGTGCCCCTGGACCTCTCAGTTTGCAGTTCCCCTTCCCTGCCTCTGTCCTAACAGAAAGATGACCCTCCACTCTGATAAACACTCACTGCTTTTGTTCCTTGTGTTCAGCCAGAGCCCCGAATCTGATGAGTGTATGTATCACACGTTTTTTCAAGTGCCCTGAATTTGTAAACTTTGCTGGTGTTTATTTATCCTCTCCTGCTGTTGAAGATACTGTACACGGGCCTGCTCTTCCACGGTAGGGGAACCCCTCAGGCCGTGAATAGTGAGCAAAGACAGATGAGCCAAAGAGCTGCTGCGCATGCTGCCTCTGCTGCCCAGTCACTGTCTCTTTCCATTTGACTGGGGCTTTGAAGGACATTTGCCAGAGCCGGCCTCCTGGGACCCTTGTTATTTGCGTGTCTTTTCTCACCTTCAACATGATCTGAACCCATGTTTTCATTTGTTAAAACAACAAGAACATTCACTGGGAAACTCTTGCTGGAATCCCTTCAGATCATGGAGCTATTTATTCCCTGTCATAAACTGTAATCCTCCATTTCCCTTACTCCCACGGCAGGGGAGTTGGTGGTTTTATAGTGGACAGTCAGTAGAATTTCAATGAATGGTGGGAGATTTCAAAGAACTACCAAGTGATTATGTGGCAGGTTGTGGCACTAGGAACAAGACAGAAAATACTCTTGATCTTGATCAGAGCTTGGCGGTACAAGGAGGAACAGGATTGCAAAGCAGAACAAAGGATTTGGAGCTTGTGTTTATACAGGAGAAAGAATTTCCTTCAGTGAAAAAAAATCAGAGCATTTACTTAATCTGGAGTTTTCTTTATACAACAAAAAATATTAACTTGAGATCTGATTGGTCTCAGATTTAGAAGAGAATAGAAGCTGAGGACTTTTTGCAGAGTCATGTTTAATGGAAACATGAAATTTCATGACAAGGTACTTTCTCAAAGTCCCTGAAGACCTAGAGACACTGAAGAGCTAGACATATGGTACTGTGGACAAGAGATAGAGGTGGGGTGGGACACAATAAGAACAATACAAATATTTTTAGGCAGTTGAGAAGGGAGGAGATTCTACATGCAAGAAAATGGCTAAAAGACATTCTGTCCTATGTGTTTGAATCACAGTCGTAATACTATCATCGGCTACATTTACCTATTAGGTAAATAGTGCCAGCCTTGTTAACTGGATGTTCTGGGCCTGGAAAGACCTTAGCAATTATGACTCAAATAATGCATCATCAAAATATGGCCAACTTGAGAGTCTCAGTAGAGTGTGACAGGAGCTCCATCACGGGGCCAGAAGTATCAGAAACAGAGAGGATTAATGGAGCGCATGGACTAGTCAGGGATGAGTGGCCAGCAATCTATTTTTTAGAGGAATTGGGCAAGATCCTCCACATTTTTTTCTATAGAAACACTTTTGAGGACAAGAGAAGTTTCATGTCTGCCACGGGAAAAAATTCAGCCAATGTTTATTGTATCCAGGTCTTTAATTACCAAAGACAATATACAGTGTCTATTCCAAGTCCTGAAGGAGTGTGAGGGGGAAGGAGTCTCAGAGGGTGAAGTCAGCAGTCTCAGCCAGCAGGGACCTAGATGTCTGCCCTGCAGGAGTCTTCAGTCTAACCTGCATTTTGAACCCAAACATGAATCTAGAAACAGGCTCTAATGTGTTAGTTTGTGGTAACAATAATACCACAGCTGAGCTGGATGTCGCTAAGACATCTTGAGTCTTGCTCACAGCTCTGTTGAGAGTGCTATGTGTTTAGTCACAGAAAATCAAGATTAGATGTGCTAGAAACAAAGAGCAGAGAGCTCCTTTTTTGTTGTTGTTGAGGATGGAGTAAATACACAACTTGTCCTTTCCCATCATCTTTTCTCCTTCTACTTTTCTTTAGGCTGAGCCTCTCTGGTGAGAAGCTAGTGAACAATGTAGGCTGTAAAGGAATGTGTATGAGATCAGCCATAGAGGCTCTGGGAAGTTCAAGTGTCTGAGCAATGGGTTGATAGTGGTATTAGCACGGTTGGTCAACCACTCAGCTTCCACAATCAATCATTCTTATCCTGGGGCTGGGTAGGGGTTCAGGCCAAAGCCCATGCTATTCTCTAATGGGAGCATGCTGTTCTCGGAATGATTAGCAAACCAAGATGGCTTTGGGATAATTCGGAGCAAACCCCAGACAGATATCCCAGCAGGTAAAAATTCAGGGATGTAATTATCAAAAGATTCCCCCAGTCCTCAGGACCCTATTACTTGGGGCAGGATGTTTCAGGGAACAACTCCCTATTCTTGTATTTTCTCAGGGTGAGCCCCAAGTTAATGGTTGCTTAGGTTCCTGGTATTATGCCTGACACTAAACTTGATCTAAGCTGACACCTTCCTGGGCAAGAGCATGGAGTTTTAATGAATAATGTTTTGAATCACTGCTTCCAAGAGAAATCATGTTAAAATGGAAATTGCTCCGGTTGGGTTTGGACAGCTTCTTTTCTATAAATGTGCACTTTTGACCTTGGGTCTGTGCTTCAGAGAGGAGCCTGGAGGGGGCTGGTGTAACTGGCGATGAAACTGTATGAATGAGCATCATTTTGTGTAAGGGAATAAGGTATCATGTGATCGACTTTTATTTCTCCATCTCTAGTGAAATACGGAGACAAGCGTGAGATTTTTTTCTTTAGCCCTCTTTTACATAACAGGCTTTGAAGAACATGCAAGTATGGGCAACCATCTGAGGTCGAATCTTACATATAGATGCAATGAGACACCAGAACTGAGGAAGACTCTTGGTCCTTGCCAGGATTTGGATAAGAAAAGTAGCATTTGGCTCTAGCACTTTGCTAGGAATGTGAGCAAAAGAAGCATCTCTCATTAGAGATAATGGTAAATATAGGGTGCCTGGGACCTCTGGAGTGGTATCCATTCCTTATCACCAATCAATTCCGTTCCAGATGATCAACTTAACTCAGAGGAGAAGAAGAAGAGAAAGCAACGGAGAAACAGAACAACCTTCAACAGCAGCCAGCTTCAGGCCTTGGAGCGTGTCTTCGAGCGGACACATTACCCGGATGCTTTTGTACGAGAAGATCTTGCACGTCGGGTGAACCTCACTGAGGCCAGAGTGCAGGTAACTCATGCTTTGAGTGGCAGCCACCAAGTGTTCCCTCCATAGCGACCCATCTCTGAAGACTGCTTATGAATACAAGTTGTAGGTTTGGGACTGGAGCTGGTACTGATAAGGGTTGTATATATGAAGTATGACAAGAGGCTTCATATCTTTATTGTGTTTCTTTGGGTTGAATGATATGTTTTAATAATCAAATAGAAGGCCTTCAGGAAGGGTAGAATATGCTGTAGGGAGGGCTATCTCTTCCCCATTGTTGTGAACCTTATACTTTAGTGTTTTATTATGCTGTCCACTTGAGCACTTGCCTCTACATCCCCGGTTTTCAATTTGAGCTCTAGAGTGGCCATACCTGAGATATTAACTCTCTCTCACCTGAGATTTCCCCTCCAGCATGGGAGAATGTACAAACCTTCCAGTACCTTGTTCTAAGCACTCATGTTTATGGACGGTAATAAAGAGTGGAGATGGATATTGAGAAATTAAGTTAGGAGCACACTCAAAGTAAATAGCTTATTTTAGTCTTCAATGTCTCTAGGAAATAAAACAAGTAATAGAAAGGTAGAGTATTGGTGACCCCTCCAGTTGAAAGAGGAGTGTGGGAAGATTTTCTACATGGGGAGACAGGTGCTCCACCTCAAATATCCCCCCCATGACACAAGAAAGAATCGCAGCACAATGACGCAAGGAAAGATATCTTTCTCCTGTGGCCCTGAGGGACCTGAAACAGAATGTTGCAGATTCACCCCTGTATTGGCAGTCAAAACTCAGGAGCGCACCATAGCGGCATCAAAGTTCTGTTCTCTCCATCCCATCATCCTCACAGAACCACACCACCCCCGGCTGCTTTTCACACACGGCTGTGAATTCCCTCCACTTTCCTAATCCTCTACATCTTCTTTTTCCCCAAACTCAGCCTGCAGTGAGATAAACAAACTTAAATGAGCAACACACACACACACACGTTCACACACACACATTCACACACACATTCACACACACACATTCACACACATTTACATGCACACTCAAAACATGCTCTTCTTTTTGTTTTGGCTTCTTATGTTTTTGTTTTGACCTTTGTTTTTGTTTTATTTATTTATTTATTTGAGAGAAAGAGACAGAGGGAGAGAGAAACAGAGAGCATGAGGTTGGGTAGGTAAAGAGACAGAGAGGACCCGGGAGGAGCTGGGGGATGGGAAAGAACATCATCAAAATATGTTGTATGTAAAATATCAAATCAAGTATCAGCTCCTAGTATCTTAGAGCACCATTTTGTGATAGCACTTCAAATTTGAAAAAGAACCGTAGACAGTACAATGGTGAAAATTGTTTTAAAAATGAATGCAGAAGGGTAACTTTTGAGTTGGGAGATTATCTTGTCCAGTTACAACAGCTGAATACCATGCATGTCCATACGTATATGTACACATATACACATACATCGTGGGAGAGACAGGGGAATGTCATCCGTGTACCTCCTGTATGTCTACCATCTAACTCTTCCCCTTCCCTCCCCACTGCACTGAAAACCAATGCCTTCCACTGCTGTGAATGTTTCCTAGGCGAGTGGCACAGAGTTGTTCCTCTGTGACTTCACTATTTCTCCATAAAGTCCTAGGCTTTCCCAGGTCAAACCAACCCCCTAACTCTGGGACTCTCTATTCGTGGCATTTGTCATAACATGGCAGGTACTGTATTGCGGTATCTGTGGGTCAACTCCCCTCACTGGGTGATGGCGTCCTCTTTTGTGGGGATAAGCTTTATTCAGCTTTGCAAAATTCATTTTTCTCCCTTTCCTCAAATGCTTTTGGAGCAATGGTGAACTTTTTGACCTGATTTGATTTATTGGAGATAAATAAGACACTGGCCCTCTTCTTAAGGATGCCACAGTCTGATGCAGAGAGAAAAGAGGACCACACCATCAAATGATGCCATCATATAATCCCCACAGTAAAGAATTCTGCAAGAATTGTTGATAGAGTAGAAGAAAGAATGATCTACTCTACCCAAAGAAAATGGAGGGACTATGCCCTTATTAGCTTTACCCTGAGCCCCAGCTCATAACTATTTGTAACAAGTCAGTCATTTCTAATCAACTATGAAACGAAGTAATAGACAAATTAAATAGCAGCTCAATTATAAATCCTTAGTCTCAAATAGCTGATATTTCTATCCAGTTCTCTTAGACCTTAAAGTCTATGCCTTTCTCTACACTTCACGGAGGAAGCAATGTTACAATCAGTCTTACATTTCATACCTGGATGGCGACAAAGACTACTGCCAATAGAGGGAATGTCTTGTGTAGCTGTGTGTAAGTGGACAGTCATCCACTGCATTTGGGAGTCCTCTGGTAGCCCCGAGCCTAAGACCCACTAGAAATAACGTGGTTTTATGATAATCAAAGAGATAATTCTTGAATAGTGTTTGTTAAGAAATTTTCATTCTGTTCTTCAGTCGGAAGGCAGTAGAAGGTTTCAAGCCAGGCACCATTTTTATTTACATTTAGAGTGCTAACTCTGACAGCGATGTGTTACTCATATTAAAATGAAAGATCTGAGGACTGGGAAGGTATGGAGGAGATGTATAATCTCACCTTCACTGATTTCCATTCAGGTCCCACATGCTACACACTTCCATGGTGGGGGCAATAGTCACATGGTATTTTAGGTAAATGCCACCCCCTAGAGTGGTTTGTTCCAATACACTGTCATACTTTCTATAACTTAACTAAAATATTTGTTTTGCATTATTTCAGACACACTTCCACATCCTCCTTTAATAAATTTTGGGCTGCTTGAAAGCAGTCCTCTTCATCTCTTTCTTCCCAGTATTGGGTACAAGGCCTGCACTCCAGTGAGCACTCCATACAGAGTCCTTGAATGAATATCAATGAAGGATAAAATTCTATTGCAGTATAAGAGAATTGTATGGTCATGGGTCAGACATTTTTAAGTAAAATGATCAGCCAGTTATTATTTGCGTGACCTTCAGTATTGAAATCTCACTGAACATGTTCCTTAACTTTAAAGTCGCAATGATAAAACCCAACATGGAGAACTGTCATGCTAAGTAGAAGCAGCGTAGTAGGTCCAGTGTAAGTTACTAGTTCTGGCAGCAGTTTAATAAGTGATGTGTTTATCATTAGCTATTGCAGAAGTTGTCAGGGCCACCCTCATCCCTTGAGATGTACAAATAAATGTCCTCCGATTGAATCCTCGAGGCTATTGGCTGTGTTTTGCTGCTGGGAATTTCCTTATAGAATGTAAATAGGTTTTTCCTGTTTGGTTCAATATTTTAGAAATGCTAGAACCTTATAGCCAGGAGTCAGTGTACAAATCACCCTTGAAGGGAGAGGGAGACCTCAGAACATCTGTCCTCCATTAGTCTTGGTCTCTGGAGTCACCATTTGACTCCCATAAAGGTTACCAATCTACTGAGCACTCTTTAGTGGTTCTTTTTCTTCTCTTGCAGCCTCACTCTCTGATGGTTTTTCCTTCACTTCTTATATGAATGATTTCCTTCTTAATCCTTGCCAGAAGGTGTGTGGAGATAAAGGGTTTTCTTTAAATTATAAACACAGTGGAGGCAGATGAAAAATTCTATTTTGAAGAATTTTTAAAAATACCCTTAGAAAAAGCCATTGTATCCATTGCCAGCATCTACTGAAATCCTCATTTTATTGATTATAATTAGAGCAGGGTTTGGAGCCTACATTTTGTGGTCTTGTCTGTTATTCATAGATCCCATCTCTGGATTCTTAATTACCAGAAGTATTTCATGGTCCTATAGTGAGGGGCATTAAAATGGGGCTTTATCCATGCTAAGCTCTACCCCTGAAGTGCTCCACAGACAGAGGTTTAACTCTGAATCACACAACCCGCTGGGAGGATCACACTGCAGTATTTCTGTTCTTTTAGGAAAGGTTCCAGACCCATCCTGTGTCTTTCTTGGGATGGCATTACGTAGCAAAAAACAGCCAAAATTGCACTCATGTAACCTATTTGTCTTTGTTCTTCCTCTCCCTCCTTATATCTTTCTCCCCTCCCAACCATCTTCCAGGTGTGGTTTCAGAACCGAAGGGCCAAGTTCCGCCGGAACGAGAGAGCCATGCTGGCCAATAAAAACGCTTCCCTCCTCAAGTCCTACTCAGGAGATGTGACCGCGGTGGAGCAGCCCATCGTACCTCGTCCTGCTCCTAGACCCACCGATTATCTCTCCTGGGGGACAGCCTCTCCGTACAGGTGAATGACTGGTCCACTCTCCCTTGCTCCAATTCCACATGCTTCTCAGTCATCCACCACTGTCAAGGCTGCTTTGGCAGCCAGCTGACATTCCTTACTGGGTTAACCTCTTCAGAGACATTCAACTTGCTGGCATCCCTACATTTTTAAAGGAGATTGCTAGTTGCCCCAGGAGCAGGGTTTGGGGCAGAAGAGAGAGGGGCGGCCGTCAGCAATCTCATCTTGGACTCAGGAATTCTTGCCATGGTTGCAAAATTGGGAAAGAATATAAAAGAACAGATCCTTTGTAAACTGTATCCAGTGCCCCTCTTGGAACCATTCTGGGACAAAATTAATCCATTTAAGACACATTAGCTGTATTATGGTCACATAGGGAATCAATATCTAATGTTCCAAGTGTAGGACTAAAGGCACTCCACAATAAAACTGATTTTGAGTTAAAAGGAAAGGAAGGACGGAGGGACAGAGGGAGAGACAGAAGGGGGGAGGGAAAAGAGGGACCCTAGTTCTTTGTTAGTGGGTAAGGCTTTCTTACGATCCACAAATACCTTCCTATTCTATTTGTTATTCTTATATATTCCACTGTTTATCTGGCTTTCTCCCCCCCATGATATGGCGCTCTCTCTCTCTCGCTCTCTCTCTCTAAATAAGAAAAAACAACACACTAAACTTTTATATTAAAAAAGAATTGTTTGTTTGAAGCAGAAAATAAGAAAGGGCCGTTTCAATCTCTGTCTGGAGACTTCTACCCCCCATCCAGCATGCTATTCAGAAAGCACAGGCTGACGCAGTCACACCTAGGGTTCCTATCCTTAGCGTATGACCAGGCTTGTGGGAGACACCACCAGGTCAAGGCTGTAGATTTTGTCTGGCCTATGTCTATGGAACTCTGCACACGTTTGTTTTTCTATTAAATGACATTTGTTTATCTTTTTATTCTTAAAGCTAATTTTCGACCTAAGGAGGGGTTTGCAACTGGTTACAGGAGATGGGGCCCAGCTAAAAATGTGAAAAGCACATTGGAACATGAGTACTTTCCACAGTTGGTAGATGTCCTTACATCCCAAAGCCTCACCTAAATGGTCTTTCCAGTTCAAATAATGTCTTCAGAAAAATGCCATAAAAGTATTTGGGAGTTTTGGGACATGTGTTAGCCTGAAGTAGCTCTGATCTCAATGATAAATATCCCATGTCTAGAAGAATAAGAGGGAGCTTTCCTGTCCTGGCTTTTCACCGCCCCCAACCTGACTGACTTTGAAAGGTCAGCCATGTCTATGCTTCTTATTTAAAATTTAGATGCTTCTCCCATGGAACTTACTAAAAACACATTTTTTGAGATTGATTAAATATTCTTGAATATTTTAAATAAATGGAAGGCCTATTCTCTCTACAACTACCAATAGTCTACAGATTCAGCAAGTGGCTTGGAATCTGGGTTAAGTTAGGGGTCTGCTGCATTGAGATCTTTGGTTTGAATTTGGTTGCAACCAGGAAGCGTTGTTACTCTTTCTGCCTATGTCTTCCTTGGGATTTTTACCCCCAGCTATCAAAAATCCACATGGCTGCCATGTGGCCCCTTCCCATGGAGCTGAACATAGCATACAACACAGATGAAATCTGTCCTGAACTAGCATCACATTAGACCAAAGAGAGACAAGACCCAGTGTCTGTATCCAACACAAAGCTAGTAACATGGCAATTTGTGTGTGCCTTTTGGGAAATGTTCTATTTTAGTTGAGAAGTTATAGAAATTCTAGCTACATTTCCAGAATCCACCCATAATTTCATCGTCTTGACATAATCAGTTAGTTCATTTTATGACTAGAATTCAATATTTTCTATAGGGATAATCTTAGTGTACATATTTTTGTATCATGCTCTTTTTGACTTAAGACTGTATAACCTAGTTCCTCCTACTCATTTCATGGTATTGCATTTATTTCTCTACATACAGTGTTTGTAAAAAAAAAACTAAGCGAAATGATGCAGAAGCTGATTGTTATATTTTGTGTGAAGAATAAATTAATATCCATTATAAGTAGAAAAGCAAAGGTTTAAGGCAACAGTTTATTGAATGATATGTTTCTTTGACTTAATGTTGACTGAAGTGTTTATAATTTGGTTAATTTCTGGAAGTAGTAAAGGCTATTCTGTTACATGGGGATTTTTGACTATGTTTAGAATCAAATATATTATGATTTTACATTTTGAACCTTGCTAGGAAACATAATTGTTCTTAAGGAAATATAAAAGAAAAAAAATAATGGAAAGCAAAGGAAATGATAGTTGTTGTTGCTATTGGTTCCTTTATGTCAAGCTAGTTGTCTTACATGTGATCCTCATTAAAAGGCGTTTTCTCTTGGTTAACCTTTAGCGCACTCCTGTGTGATAGCTCTGTCCTTGCCTTGGTACAAAACAAGAGGAAACTGAACACCCCCCTAGCTTTAAGTAAGAAGAGTTAGAACAGTACTTCTGGGCCCTGTTTCTGTCCAGCATATGTCTGGGCAGTCTATTCTATTCAGATTTCACATGCATTGCATTGGAAGTGCTACAAAGTGTAAGATTGGAAAACCATCTCAATGGTCCTTCTTGGTTCATGACTCTTTCTTGATCAGCAAGCATGTCTGCAGCTGGGGTCTCTATCTGGGGTATGGGCATTCCAGTGGGGTGGCCTATGTGGTTAGATCATGAAACACAGGGACAGTGAGTAGAGAGAATGGTTTTCCAACTCCCACAGCTCATCTCTGGAAGAAGAACAGGAAACCAAATCATAGAAACAGCTATTTGCCTACAATCAGAATCACAGGCTGGAAAATAACCAAACCCCTTCCCCCTGTTTTTGCTGTTATCACTGCTGTTGAGTGTAAAGATCATATAACATATTATATGGACTGGGAAGGTTTTTGAATATTAATAATTAAATTAGGACAAAGGGAACAAACAAGGATTGTCCCTGGCAAACAAAGACATTAGGTCCACTCTAATTATAGCTCAGTATGACCTCACTCATTCTCTTGAGTACACTAGATGATGATGTCAGACAGGCAACCGAGGTACCAGAGGGAGCAAAGGATTTCCTAACTTGGAGACTACTTTCCTGGTAGCAGTTGTCATTTATTTACCTGTAGCTCACTGAAGCAAGCTTGTCTTTGGGACATAAACCCACTTCTTAGCAAAGAATTATTTTCTTTAAGCAAATTATAAGAATGGGAATGCACACAAGCACAAAAATCATCAAGAGTCACTAACCTCACAGTGTTATGCCTCTTGGGTAGCAAAAATCAACCAAATCCTATGCAATTCTTTGAGACGAAGTAGCCAAGAAACCCTTCCCCAGACACCTTTGTTCCTCTGAGAGGTAGCCTGTGAAGGGCTTGGCTCTGTAGTACTGGTCTGCAGTACCAATTACAGAGGGAGGGTTGGACTTGAACCTAGCAGCAAGGGAAAGCAAGGCCGATGACTCTTGTACAGTGCCCCTCCCCTCAGTTGTCTTGGTCATGGTGCTGCTGACATCTGCTCAACGCATTTGGCTCATTTCTCCCCTTTCACACTTTCAAAAATAGATCCTCGTCCCTCCCAAGATGTTGTTTACACGAGGGGCTTCATAACGGATTCTAACGGAAGACACTGAAAAGGTAACTTGTCAGATGGGCACAAGGGTGGCTTCTTGGGGTAGGGCTTAAGGGGGAATTAGTTTATTTAAAAAAAAACCTGTGGGCTGATGTCTTAGAAATATGAACAATGGAGCTTCCCCAAGTGGGAAATTAGGAGTCAGAACTGTAAGAAAGCATGCCCTCTAAGGGAACGTGACAGTTTAGAGCTATGGTTATGTTCCGGGATCAGTGCCTGTGAAGACCCTAATCCAGTAAGTGTAGAGTGGGGCGGGATGCTACATCTCTCCGTTGTTCTGCTCTAAAGTAATTCCCATGATGGTCATATCTGATGGACTTTGACCCAGAGTATGAGCCAGGGGTCAGACTACATTATTGTCCTGCTTCTGGCCAATGCCGTAGCTGATTTATTATGTAACTTCGTATTGAAAACTTGAACTAGACAGAATTTTCTGATTGTATGTCT
>LOJH01009021.1:0-11430 GCA_001685095.1 Ellobius talpinus
CGGGTGTAAAGCTAGCCATGCGGGAGCCGGGCGGGACGAAAAGCAGGCCCGCTCGCCTCTTTGTTACAGAGGAAGGCAGATCTCTGTGAGTTGGAGATCAGCCTGGTCTACATAATAGGTTCCAGAACAGCCAGGGTTATATAAAGAGACCCTGTCTCAAAACAAAACAAATAAATATGTTCAGCCAGTCAGAAAAACTGTTTTAAAACAAATGTGTCAAGATATTTAGATGCTTCCATTTGGCTTTCAAGACTTTTTACTCACCTGGTCCCTTCCCACTTTTCCAACTTCACTGTTGAATTCTTCTCAAGCAAATGGCACTTCTGTTCTACTGACAGCTAGATAATATCTACAGACTACGCATGCCTTCCCCTGTACTGTAGTACAGACAAATCTATGACCTTGCCAAGATAACCTTCTTCTCATGCACCCACCCACACACACACAGTAAACTAGTCCTGTCTCCACTAGACTCACAAAACTTCCAAACCACATTCCAGGCTATTTTATTGTGTCATTTCGCAATCACTGCAAGCAGTGGCGCCCATCTCCTGACAGTCTGTTCTCCCAATAGACAGCAGACACAAGCTAATTGGCTGGTACATATCCACAGATCCAGATGAGTCTTTAGTAAGTTTCTCACTGAAAATGTACAAGAACACAAATAATGTGACCTCAGTGCTCCCAGGAAAAGCCCTTCTCACCATTAGCCTGTGGTCCGACAGGGGCAGAGGCCTGCTGCATGTCAATCTCCTCCATTGCATCACTCATCAGGTCCCGTAAAATCTGCTGGTCAGCTTCAGGAAGCACTGGACCACGTGAAGATGACCGAACACTGGAATCTACCTACAACCAAAAGGCCAAGGTAAAAATGGCTAAAGCTTGGCAGTGGCGTGCACTGCACTCTCAGCTACTTGAATGGGGAAGCAAGAGGACCACTGGGATCCCAGTATATAGTACACTGCAAGGGGGCAGAGAGCAAGGGCCAGTGGAAACTGTCTGTTGAGAACAACCTTAGAGTCATTCCACCTCACCAACAACAGGAGCAGGCCCCTGCCCACTGGTTACTCTGCTCAGTAGTTACATGTTAGTGTAATCATTATCACCTCAATAGCTACCAACAAGCACAGATAAACAGGAACTTAACTCAGATGCAGAAAGAGAACCAGGACCCTGCAACGGTGATGGGAGGGGCTGAAATCCCCTGCTGCGCAGTGAGGGGCTTACTGAGAAAGCTCAAACCATACTGCTGACCCTGGACTCCAGAGGGCAGTGGGGATATAAATAGAAGAGAAGATCTGAATGGTGGCTCATTTAGGCTCAACTCTAATACCACCACTTTAAACCTAAGCTGTGTTCTCCAAAATGTGAGCACTGCTCTGAAATGGAAAGACACAAGTATCTCTGGTAAACTGGACGACGTCTTTCAGAACAGAGAGTAGAAACCAGGGAGTGTCTTTGGCCCCCTCAGTACAGTGGAGCACAAGAGGGATGGAGAGAAAGAGTAGGATGATCTAAAAGGGCACGCAAAGCCAACCAGACCCTTGCTAACAGAACTGACCCATCTGAGCAGTTCTGAAGTGCCTTGGCCTAAAAAAACCTAAGGATTCTGTTCACAGAAAAAGCTGTGAAGAACAGCACTGCAAAATAAAAACAGCAAAAACAGGACACCACACAAGCTGGACACAGGCCATCAGAAAGGGGACACTTGCGGCATAAGAAAGCAGTGACCTTGAAACTGAGATGGGGACTCCTGTTCTGTTTCTCTCGCTGACTAGGGAAGTCACCCAAGTGATCTCCGTCTAAGCTCGAGTGATACCTTTCAGCCGCACCTCACTGAGCTGTGATGGAGGAGTCAAGGTATTACAGAGCACGGGTGGAAGCACTAGTGTACAACTAAGTCTTCAGGTTGCAGCAGCATCTGACACTAGCTGCTGGCAGAGTTTGACACAACTTGTTTTCTTCCCTAAGAACAGGCAGAAATAACAGAAATCCAAGAAAGTATTATGTTGGTTGAGATCTAAAACAAAGAGCAGACAGTAGAAAGGCTTTCCACAGAGGCCCTGGAGTCACCTTTCCAGACCCACTACTCTCACTAAGTGACATCAGTGGGATGGTGTATTGCCTTGCCTGTACCTTTGGCTTTCTCTGTGGGACTCCAGGCTTCATCTCTGCTTTGTTAGGTCCATGTAAGTCCCCGTAACTTGCAACATACTGAATGAGATTCATTAGCGCAGCACAGGAGTCTGAGCAGGTTCTGATATGGACGACATCACTGGAACAGTGCAACTCAAAACGAGGCACAGTCTGGACAAGGCACGGGGAGAAAATGACAAACACTCTTTTTCAGACAAGAGTCACCAACTCCTTACAGAGTCACAGGAACTAAAATATACACTCATGGACTGCAGAGAGGGGTCAGAGGTTATGAGCATTTATTGCTTCTACAGAGAACCAGGGTTCAATTCCTAGTACCCACAGTGGTTCACACTGTCTGTAACTCCAGTCCCAGGGGTCTGATACCCTCTTCTGACATTTGCAGGTACTAGGCGTGCACGTACATGCAGGCAAAAATATTCATATACATAAATAAATCTAAAATAAAATATATGCTTATTTGTTTTGTCACATAAAAAGTACTTAAATCAACTCTAGTTTTCAAATATTTTGACCAAAATTGGACGGAAAAAAAAAGTTCCAATACATTGTATCTTTTAACTCTTAACAGGATTTAAGTAAAAATTTCCACTTTTTGTAACTGACCTGTTCTCCGTCAGAATCTGACTTCACTGCAGTTATGGTCAGCTCTAAAAGTCCCATGTCCATCACACGAACATAATCTAAAATTCAATACAATACTTACTATAGGTTTTAAAAACTACTCATCTAACCAACATCTAACAAAAGTAACCTCTGTTCAAAGTTCACTGCAGGAGGCACTAGGGCTTGTAATGTAAGAGGACACAGACAGGCCCACCCTACTTACTGAGACTTCATCTGACACCTCACTTGATTTTAGCTAGAACAAATGATTAAAGATAATAGATATTTAGGATATATAGAAAAACATAGCTAACACCATAAGAACATTTTGCCCTCAGCTGAAAAGCCAGTATCCACTAAATTCTGAAGATGTATGAAGCATTACTCTCATTATTCTTTATTAATAAAAATTCAAAAGTCAGATATCCGAGTAATAACCTGAAAGATCAGAGAAGGAGAAAGCCACCAGTCCTCCCTACCTGCTGTTCCCTCCTCCAGAGAGCCAGATCCCTCTGTGCCCTACCTTACTACTTTCTGTCCTATCCGTCCTCAGTCTTCCAAAACTCAGTGTTTAATTTTGGTCAACTAGCCCTCTGACACCAAGCAAGCTTTATTTGTAAAAACATGTTGAAAATATCACAGAACAGATGTAACACACAATTACTACACATTTGAACATCCATTAAAAGTACCTCACAAGAACCCAGCTTTCCAACACTTTCACATTTAAACTGATATAATATACTCACTCATACACATACACACACATGCACACACACATACACGCACACACGCTTATTCTGAACTCACCTCTATTCAGGTTTATAGTGACAGTGTTACACTTGTCAGATAGGAGTAAAGCAGCTTCATCCATGATGATTCTGGGGAAAGAAGATGAAACAGCATCTGAAAAACAGAGCTCTGAGCATGTGCATAGCATCATCAGGTGTACGTCACCCACAAACATGAGTGGGACCCAAAACACATGCGTGAAGGTGCCAACACAACAGCAGATAGGCTTTGGAGGCAGGTTGGTTGTTTCAATAGATGCCCAAATCTGAAACATTTCCATTCCAAAGATAACACATATCTGATACTGAGAAATTGACCATAGGTTCTAAAAAGCCAACTGAGAATCTCAGGGATGAATTCCTTCCCTAAAACTAAAACACTGCAGAAAGGAGAGATGCTCTCTTGATCACTAACATATCATCCTCCAACATCAGGTCAAATTAAATGACTGAATAAGTGTCAGAGAAAACAACAACAACAACAACAAAAAACCTGAAACACAGTAATGAGGGGAGCAGAGGGACATGGCCCTTGAGGAAGGAAAAATGAGCAGCTCAGATGCTGCTGATTTAACAATTTTCCAACCAAGTGGTGGTTTAGGTAAGGAAGCGCTGGTTACTACAACTGATGTGTTTGAACAGCAGCTGGTGCAAGATGAGTTCATAGGTACCTGAGAGTGGAAGAAGATTTATCCAAGGCAACGCTGCTAGAAATGCTGAATGTCTCAACAGTAAGAAGGGATCGGATTGGCAGGTGAAGGGGCCTGGCAAACAGAAGCAGCAGGTTAGCAGCCTGATACAACAGGACTCTTCAAAACATACCTCCAATCACAAATACTCAATCGTAGGACTTCTGGAGGGTTTTGCTTTGGTTTTTTCTTTTAGGTTTTTTGGTGAGAGAATCTCAGTGTGTACCTCAGACTGGCTTCAAATGCACACTCTTCTTACCTAAGCCTGGGGAGTGTTAGAATTGTAGGTATGCAGTACCACAGTAGGCAGAATTATGTGCTTTTCAAAAATTAGTGTGCTTTAATTTTTATTACAGTTTACTTATTTATATATTGTGTGTGTTTGTATGATGCCTGTGTGGAAGCCAGAGGACAACTTGGGAGAACTGGTTCTTCTCTTCTATGATATGGATCCCAGGGAATGAGCTCAGGTTATCAGGCTTGGTGGCTCTAAATCAGTGTGTTTTAAATAAGACTCTACCTTGTTCCATTTATGGACTCACCTGTAATCAAGTGCACAGCTCCAAAGATGAACATGAAAAGTTGTAAATGAAGTTGGAGGGTTATATCCCAAAACAGGTTCATCAGCAATATTCAAGAAGTTTAAAATCTACAATCACAAAACATAAATACTTTAGAAGAAATAACATCTTGCTAGAATACATTTAACAAGTATATAACAAAGTGACTTAGGATGCTACAAGAAAATACAGCTGCTCTGAAGAGATTCATTTCAAAAGTGTGTGCACTCACATCAGGGAGGCCACAGAAAGGGAGAGATGCACTGAGTTACCATAATAATAATCTCACTGTGTGTGTCTTTATCACAGCCTAGTGCTATGTCCCTTAAATAACACAATTAAAATGCTAAAGTACTTGCTAAACTGGAATTTGAAATGAAGAGTCACATCCAATAATTGAATGTCACAGACACCTTAGAAAACCCCATCTTATATTTATGGCCAGATCATCCTAAACACACCCAGTCCCCTCTGATCTTGGAAGGTAAGCAGGGTTGGACTGCTTAGTGCTTAGTTTCTGGATGGGAGAAAATCACATATATAATACAATTAATAATTTGTGAAAAAACCTAATTTGTTAAAGACTAGTTTTCAAAAGTCTGGTTTCCATGAGGTATGAATAGATATGCCTACAATCCCAGCTACATAAGAGGTTGAGTCAAAAGGATCAAAAGTCCTAAGTTAGCCAAGAGCTACTTAGCAAGACCCTTCTCAAAATGCAAAATGGAAAGAGGGGAGGGAGGAAAGGAAGGCGAAGAGGAAAGAAAAAGAAAAAAGAGGAGGAGGGAGGAAAGCAGTGGCCGTGTAGCTCAGTGGTAGAGCACTTGCTTTACATGCTGGAGGCTCTGAGTGGAGGGGTTATCTCTGGTTTCCTAAGAAACCCATTATGGGAAGGTAGAGGAATCTAGCTATTTTTTTAAACAACTCAATAAATTCTTTTTCTTTAATTTATATTACTCAGTCTGAAAGCTAGGTCCTCTGCCCCAAACCTGTTCTTTCATACTCCCAAGTAAATGAAGAGGTTATGCTAAGTTGCTCCCCAGCCAGAGTGTGTACGTTCCTTACAATTTATAACAGCAGAATTACAGCTATGAAGTAGCAACAAAATAATTTCATGCTTTGGGGTCATCACAATGTGAAGAGCTGGTTTAAAGGGTCACAGCATAGGAAAGTTGAGAACCACTGCTCTAGTGTAATGTATGTAGCAAAAGCTGCCCTATGCCAAATGATGTTTTTGTTGTTGTAGCTTTTCTCCAGATGTCTTTTTGGGAGTCATTAGCAGGGGCACATGATTACTTGAAAGATATTTGATACAAATTAGATGATTGTCAGTTTCAGACATTCAGCAGATACCTAAGGAATATGAAGAAAAGTAGCCAGGGTGGTATATACACACATACACACACACATGTATGTGTATGTGTGTATATGTATATATGTGTGTATGCATACATATCTGTACTCCTATATATACATTATATATATAATATATACATACATATATGTGTGTGTGTCTATCTGTACTCCTAAAAGGCAGGCAGGCAGACACTCAGGTAGTCAACATGTTTTCTAAATATTTTCATGAGAAGAGTAGAGTATTTTAAAAACATTAAATAGAGAAAAAGACAAAAGCACAAAATTCAGTATTCATAAAGAACAGGTAGCCTCTGCTCAAAGTGAGTTTCTTATCTACAATTCTTACTCACATAAAAATAAACAATTTGATCAACCACGGAATCTTTTTAAAACACATGCCAGGGCCAACAAGAGAGCTTAGTGGGTAAAGGTTAAGCCTGGTGAAGCTGAGTTTGATCCCCAGGAAAAGAGAATCCACTCCTGAAAGCTATCCGGGCTTCCACAAAAACACTGTGGTATATGCACACGAGAGTACTACCCTCCTCCCTCCACACACACACTAAACATTTAGTAGCAAACAAACAAAAATTTAGAAAAACATTTCAATGAGCAGTAGAGCACTCAGCATGAAGGTTTGGTCCTAGGCTTGGAAAAAAAAAAGTAAGTAGGTAGATAGAAAGATAGACAGACAGACAGACAAAAAGGAAGAATATTTTGAACACTAACTCTACTCTATAAGGAGATTTCAGCAGAACATTAATTGCATAAATTCTGGTAAAATGGCCTGAGGCAAAGTCATACTAATGGCCTGGGGACATGGTAGTCCTTAAAGGGTTTCTGATTTTCAGCACTCAATACACCTCCGGCTGTTCCTCCAGGCTGGACATTCCACAGACCTTCCTCTTCTTGAATGACAAACAGCAACACTCATTGAGAAGTTATAGGGAAGTCACCTGCCTTCTAGGTGAGGAGTCTATTTCATAAGGAGGGCAGTTACACACCGTGTGTGCTCATTATAGTTTACCAAGGTGAACATTCACGACTGTGAATGCTGTCAGAGGACATGACGGAAGTGACAGCTCTTACCTGCTCGTGCCAACTGAGTCCAGTTGGCAGCATTCTGTGCTGTAGAGTGGCTCCTTTCAGCCCCACGGCCACAAGGAACTCCTGTTCCATGGGACACATAAAGACCACATTAATCCATAGAATTCCCAACTGGAGCATTGCTACTTCTAACAGTCACCTTAGCTGGCAATCAAACCAACAGGAGCACTTAACGGTGTAAGGCACACACCTTCGTATTGGACTCGGATTTATCGGACTCTATCTTCACTGCCACTGAGAGCATATTCAAATTGTCTCCTCCAACGCCATCAGAGGCAGCTCGGCTGAGACCGTCTTCTTCAGAGGAATAAATTGTAGGTTCCAACCAATGTGGGCGGGTTGAACTGGGCAATCGTGTCTCTGTAGCAAGAATGGCTCCATCTACTATGCCTAGATAGATACACATTGAGATAAAAACACCAACAAATGATCACTTGAAAATAGTTCTCTAATTGCTTTGACTTTCACAACTTAAAACCTCTTTGTACAGGTTGAGTATGTTTTATCCAAAATGTTCAGAATCAGAAGTATTTGGGATTTTGTGAAGAATGTTCACATCTACTAAATGAGATATTAAAAAGGGAATACAGTTCTGAACATGATTCATTTTGTGTTGTGTACTCCTTAGACAGCAGGCTCAAGGTCATTCATGCGATGTTTTTGTACACCCATGCTTTGACAGCGCACCACCTCTAGAGATCAGGCACAGAATGTCTACTTGGGGCAGCACACCATCAAGGAGACGTCGAAGATGTCAGGCATTTCTAAAAGGATTTCTAGAATACAGCCTATATACTCTTTTGAGCCCTGTTGGGGACGCAGAGGTCCTTGCGCTCACAGATAAGCACCAGGGAATCCAGGAATGTTACAGGTCTCTTCAAAGGGCCATATGTATGCCTGTTTTCTGCCCAGAAGGCCAGGACTGAGGTTGTTAATAGTTCAATGACCTTTGTGCTATCTGTGTGACAAGAGACCACACCAGATACTCCCCAGGCCTTAATGACAACATGTTTACCATAGAACGCATCTACACGGAAGAGGTGACATGCACTTTGGAAAAAGTCCAATAAAATTATGCCTTAATCTTTATTGTGCACACAGGTATGTGTTACACCAGGAAACTATTTTCTAAATTACGCTGTGCTCAAATATGTTTAAAATAAGCTGCCGGTGTCAGACTCTAGAAGCCTGAGCCAAGACCTGCTGCAGAGTCATGCTGAACTGGACTTCCTTCTCATTACGCTGCTGGCCATGGTGTTTGCAGAAACCCCACAGAGCCAGCATGGTTCTCGCAGCACAGTGGTCAAGAGGCAGCATGGTAGTAGCAGCCTAATTTTCTTTGTCAGCGTTGGTATAACTGAGAGCAAAAACTTACAAAAAAGTCAAAAAATAAAAACTCAGATTCTAAAATGGTAGGAAAATAAAAATTTTCTATCCTTGTGCCTAGTCAGGCAACCACTCAAAACGTGGTAAATTTTAGTCAGGTGTGGTAGAAGTGCACACCTATAGTCCTAGAACTTGGGAAGCTGAGTTGAATCTCAAGTTCAGGATCGGTGTTGGTTGTATCGTGAGACTTTGTCTCCAAACAAACAAGAAGTTTTAATCTATAAGTATGATTCTAGCAACAGAACCAGAATTCCCAACAGAAAACAATTTCTCACATCAAGGTTGTATTCTCAACAGCTGTCTTTATCATACAGAAATTCAATTGCCAAACAAAAGAGAAGAAAATATATAACTGTCCTACCTTTGTGGTACAGACTGAGGCTGCTGGAATGCAGGCAGATGTAGTGCTTGTCATCGAAACCTTCATATTTTGTCACACAAAATAATGAGCCACAGTTGAATTCTAACCAGAATTCACCATGCTTATTTTCCATTGGCTCTCCATTATCTTGCTAACAAAAAGATCAGAAAAAAAAACACAAGTTACCTTTTTTTTTCTTCCCCAAATTCCAGTACTGCAGATAAAACCTAAAACCCTGAACCCAGTAGGTGCGCTCCTAGTCACTGAGCTGCAGGCTCCAACAAGCATTATTAAATGCAGAAAGGAAGAATGTTTCTTGGCGTGCTTGTTCTGAATCTAACTTATGAAAATCTCCCACACCACAAAAAGCAGCCTAATTCTTGAACTATTCAATACAGTGAGATTAAACACTGAATAATGTGTGTGGTATATGAGCCCTCTGAAACAGTGCTTGTACTTCACCCTCTTTTAAAATGAGAAAGAAAAACATTGCAGTTATTGCCCTCACTAAAAGAATTAGCACATGCTTTCCAAAGGAAGTCCATACAGCCTTAGAACAAAAACTGAGGCTAGCTCCCAAAGTAGTGTGTTCTCTGGCATCTCAGAACACTGCCCCACCACTGCCACTACCACCTTACCCCACTGCACTTGCAGCAGACTGTGTAAACGTACCTTTACATCTGTGAACACTGCCATTAATCCATGATTGATACTCAGAAGGACTGAGAGGAAACTCTGAGAGTTCTTGTTCTGAGAGTCCAACTTTTTTTTCCTACGGGAACGATAGTTGGGATCAACAGCAGAAAAATACTGCAAAGTCTCTTCTTCAGATCCACTGTCTTCATCTATGCAGGGAAAAGACCTACTATTACAGATTCTGACAGCTAAGCAGGACAGCAGCTTAAAACGATCACAACAGTACTTTGCACTTTTACAGGACAGAACGACAGGGAGATATCTGGATCCCTCAAGTTAATTTCAAATATGTGCATGATCACACTGAAGATTCCACATCTGAGCAACAAAGCTCTTGTCAAGACAGACTCAGAAGCAGGGAGATAGTCATAGAAGTTATAGAACACAAACAGAAAACAAAGTCTGAGACACAGTTTAGATCCACATCCAGAAAGGGCTCCTACTCTATTAATTTATAAATGAGGCACTTTATACTAGAGCAAAGGTAAGGTACATTACCATAGTGAACTGCAGATTTAAAGGGACTGAAGCTGTCTTTGCTGAAGGTGTTTATCAGCTGACTGGCTACCGAGAGCCCAATGCCATAGGAGATATTCTCAAGTGTCTCCACTGGTGAAGGAGCTGTTGGCTCCCAGAGAAGCAAGTCATTGAAGATCCTAGAAACACAGAGTGCGAAATGAACAGGAAACATCTAAGGTGAAGACAGACAAGAGAAGCCCCTTTACAGGACCATATGTACTTACTGGTTTTAAATGGTGAAATGGAAATGATCATGTGAAGGTGTTCTTAAAATGGAAAATATGTGCTTCCAATGGGAAAGCAACTGGTTACAAAGCAAGACCAGAGAAAGGAATTTGAGATTAGACACCTGACCAGACACTCGCCTAGTGTCACCCATGTTCTAGACTCAAAGACCTAATCACACCTCTAAGTGTACTTTATTTTTTTAAAGATTTATTTATTATGCATACAGTGTTCGGCCTGCACACCAGAAGAGGATACCAGATCTCATTACAGATGGTTGTGAGCCATCTGTGGTTGCTGATAATTGAACTCAGGACTTCTGGGAGAGCAGTCAGTGCTCTTGACCTCTGAGCCATCTCTCCAGCCCTTTACTGTACCTTAAAGGAGGAAGCTAATTAATGATAAGAGCTGACAGCCAGGTGTAGTAAAACATGCCTTTAATCCTAAGGGGAAGAAGCAGTCTGTGGCTAGCCTGGTCTACACAGCAAGTTCCAGACCAGCCAGAGCTGTATAATGAGACTACCAACAAACAAACAAACAAATAACAACAACAACAACAAAAAACCCACCTCCCAAATGACAGGAAGGCTGCTAAGACGCCATAGAGACCCTCTCAAAAGTACTTCCCACCATTCCCAGGGACAGATGGGAGAATCACTATTCCCACTTTACCCATGAAGAAACCACCACATAAAGCTTAAGTCATCTCCCCAAGGCAACACAGCCAAGCAGAAGAAAAGCTGGTATGACATTCAAGATCAGGCCCAGCTTTCAATTCAATCCTTTGTCTAGACTAGTATCTGAGATAACTTTTTCCCGACAGCTCAACTTCCCTGGGAAGAAGACATGGGATAACGCATGACCACAAAAAGTGAGGAGAGATGCCTATCCCCAAAAGAACACACTAGAAGAATCACAACTAGGGAGCTGGAGAGATGGTTCAGAGGTTAAGAGCACTGACTGCTCTTCCAGAGGTCCTG
>LOJH01009021.1:11482-28897 GCA_001685095.1 Ellobius talpinus
AGCCATCTATAATGAGATCTGGTGCCCTCTTCTGGCATGCAGGCATATATGGAAAGAATGTTGTATACATTATAAATAAATAAATCTTAAAAAAAAAAGAATCACAACTAGTCCCCGGCTGTGCTGCCTCTTCAGTAAATACTTACAGCTACAAAGACATTCTTCTGCCCAGCTTCAAGAAAACTGCAATTTCACAGCATTCTCTAGGTTTGCACCACAATCCCTCCTTCCCCTCATCTGCTTCCATCACAGCACCTGTAAGGCTGGACTCCTCCATGCCACCTCTGAGACTGCCAGCACCACCGCCCTGAGAGGGACTTATGCCCAATTATCTCAGTCTGTGTAGACTAGTGGCTGTCACACAGCACATAGCTGGCGAGGAAAGGACGAGGTGATGACTCATGGAAGGACTGTAAAGTCCAGTGTGAATACCAGTCGAGGTGCCAAGACAAGAGGCAGCCCTCCCTCCCCCTGGAGGAAGCCAGCATGTAGCCAGCTGCAGAGCTTCAGGCTCTGGAGGAGGGAGGTAGCACTGAGCAGCTTGACTCACAGTGGGAAGTGGTGTTGTAAAGACACCAGGGTCACAGCAGTGAAGGATGGCGCCCCTTAGATACACTGACAGTTTATGTCCCCAACATTATGGTCTATTATAGGACAAAGAAGCCAAGGCCTTTGACAGAACATTCTGGAATAAAGAAACACAAGAACTAATGCTAACATAGGATGGTGATCAAGGTTGGGAATAGTGTCAGACACCTGCAACCCCAGTGCTTGGGAGGTATGGCAGCGTAAGACTCAAGGCCAGCCTGAGCTATATAATGACACCTTGTCTAAATAAAGAAATATCAGAAACTTCTTATTGAGAGTTCTATGAATTCAGGATTTTATGACAAAAAGAAAATTATGATTATAAAATAAAGGATACATGTTACACGATAAAAAANAGAAGCCAAGGCCTTTGAGTCCAGAGCCTGGCCCGAGGCAGCGACTGTGAAGGATGAAGGCAAAGAAGCCTCTCCTCAGGACAGGCTCTCCTTTGTCACACTTCCTGCATAGCTTAAATAAAACCAGCATGTGACCTGGGAGTTTCTTCCCCATCATGTTCCTACTAATTTTCTTGCTTATATTTGGGTCTAAATAGTCTTTTTTTTGGCTGCTTTTATTTTGAAACAGACTCTCATTAGTAGCTTGGCTTTGAAATCATGAGCCTCTGCCTCAGCTTCCCTAGAGCTGGGATTACTGAAGTATGCCACCACACTCAGTTGAAAAGGAACTTGCTGTTCTTTAAAAAAGAATAAACAGGGCTGGTGAGATGGTTCAGCAGATAAACACACTTGCCACCAACCCTAACCTGAGTTCAATCCCTGGGATCCATGTGGTAGAAGGAAAGCCAACCTCCAGAGTTGTCTTCCTGCCTCACAAGGTCATATGACAAAGTCTATGACCCAGAATCCCATTTCACTGTATTTGCTGGGTAGGTGTGTTGAAGTACTTAAATACAATAAATTAAAATTTTTGTTTACAAAATGTATAAGTAAAACTGGAAAAACCTAAGTAGCTGCCTTCTGAATTCTGAGAAGAGGAGACCCTTTCTGAACAGTGACTCTGAGAACCTAACTGCACCAGTACCTGCTGGCCTGCTGCTCAGATCTGCTAGGGCTCCTCATGCCAGTGCATGTCTGAAAAGGCAGCACTTTTCACACTGTGCAGCTCAATGATACAGCCAGCGGGCAGCCGCAGACCAGAAGAGGAAGTATCAGCAATCAAACTAGTACCAAAAACGTGCATTATGCTTGTTGTCATTGCTGTTAGGGAGTTTGGTTGTTTTTGTTTGGATAGGTTTTAGGGGTTTTTTTGACAGGATTTCTCTGTGTAGCCCTGGCTATCCTAGAACTCACGTTGTAGATCAGGCTGGTCTTGAACTCAGAGATCCAACTGCCTCTGCCTTCTGAGTGCTGGGATTAAAGGCAGACACCACAACACCTGGCTGTTTGGGAGTTCTTGATGGTGGTGTTACTGTTGTTTCTACAATAGGCACTAGGTACAAGTTGGGAGTCAGCTACAAGAGCAGGGCACCATGAAACAGCTCCAAGGACAATGTCACCAGTGTGTAACATAATACCAAAGTGAGAAGAAAGCAGGAGTGCTTGGAGGCGGTCATGCAATTCAAACTCACCTGTTATACAGCTTCTCGTAAAAGTTTTTATTGGGCAGTGTCATGTGAATATTTGGTAGCAGAAGTTCCAGCACATAGTGAGAATTGCTGATGGCTTTATCCTGAAACTCTGTCATCTCTACAGGGTCTCCTGGCATCACCATCTAAAACAGAGTAGTTTAGTGTGAGAAAAAGCATCAAAGAAGCAATCTACATTTAAAATAGTAGCAGCATTTTTTAAACTACTAGAACATTTACCATAAACATAACCTTTTTCTAGGGAGAATACACATCAAGAAAAATAGAAATCAATCTAGGATCAAACTAGCACAAAGAACACGGATTATCTTTAGTCATTACTGCTCTTGTTCCTGTTATTTCCTGCTGATGATGTACAATAAACAGGGTCTTGCAATGTCCCCAGTCCGGCTTCAAACTTGCTATCCTCCTGCATCCACCTCCCAAGTGCTAGGATTACAGCATTCTTTCATAAAGACCTAGCCACATAGAGTGACACAGGCCTGTAATCCCACAGAGGCAAGAGGATCACAAGTTCAAAACTAACCTGAGACACAAAGAGAAAAGGCGGGAAAAGAGGAAGAGAAGAGGGGAAGCATCTATTGGAGGCTGAGACAATTACCCTGGAGTATTCATCACTTTTACCTGCTCATTCTCAAACATTACTCTACGAGAGGAAAAGGGAGACGGGGCTGGTCGCCTCAGGTCACAGACATCTTTCAGGGAATGAGCCCCTCCTTCTTCCTCTTCCTGGTAATGACCATCACTCTCTTCCTCCTCTTCAGCTGCTATTCTCTCCAAAATGGAATGCATGGCTGATGGATTTATTTTCAGTACCATTCTGATCACAAAGATGATTTGAAAAATCAAGACATAAGTATAAACAGCAACATTTTTACTTTTATGCAAATTTACAGAATGAACACTGATTAAATGTTAATACTACCAGACTAACTTATAAAGCCTATGTCTGCTGTAACCCACTTATGAACAGGCAGTATATATAAAACTCAGCATATAACTCAAATAACTAAGTAAATTAAGGACATTAGCAGTGTATTCTTAGATAACTGAAAGTCTGAGTTTTTGAAAATTCCATTACACCCTTGCATTTGCTTACCTTGGCCAGTCAAAGTCATCTGATGATGCTGTGTCTCCATCAACTCCACCAGACACATGGAAAAACTTGATAGATGGCTCTCCCTTCTCCTCCTGGAATGACCCTATGGAATCGAGATGGTGTGACTGCAATGTGCTCCTTCCCAAATGATGCAGACCAGATCATTCAGAGCTCTCCAAACCAGGGTATTATCCACACACCCTCACACTATACATCACTCATTCATTTCTTTCTGCTGTAATGTGGCCTGTGCTAGGCAGAATGTGCAGATAAAGATACCAGTTTTTATTCAAACTAAAATTCTTGACTAGTATTTAGTGTGTAAGATATGTAATTATAATATAGAAAATGTCAGTCATTACCTACTGAGTACTGGTAATGATTTCCTTGTGTGCATTTGAGAGTATTAGGTAACCTCTTATTACTCACCATCTTATTCCTTTGAGGTAGAAGCTCACACTATTTTTTTTAAGCTAAGCTGGCAGCCAATAAGCCCCAGGGACCACTTTCTATCCCCAAGCACTGTGGTTTCAGGCACATATGAGGGTGACCTTGCTCATCTTGTTACATGAGTGTTGGGATCTGAACTTGGGTCTTCATGGTTTTTACAGCAAGTCCTCTTAACCACTGAGCATCTCTCCAGACCCAATTATTTCTTCACAGAAGAAAAGTTTGTGGCTTGGAGCTATATCTCAGAGGCAGAGCAATTGCCCAGCATTCAGGGCCCTGAATTCAGTCTGCAGCATGGTAGAAAAGAACAAAGAAAAGCTTATCAGCTAATTAGCCACGGTAAACATAAGGACACAAGTACACTCTGGTGTGCACTCTGTACATGCAAAGTAACTCCACCACATTGGCTTCTCATAGTTTTCCTCTACATCAGAGAGTTTCACGTCAACAGAGATAAGGAACGGCAGAGTGCACCTAAACATCCTCTCATGAAGCAGTCACTGGCAAGTGCTATTTAAGTATCTCCAAAAACCTGTCAAACTCCGAGATCAGAGCAGACAAGGGAAACTTTTGAAGTCTGAAGTATGAGTCCCCTCACTAGTGTCAGAGGGCAGAGGTAGAGACAGGGGTTGAGTTTCCACACACCCTGCTCATTAACCCACACAGACACAGAATATACCAGATCTTAGCCAGGTTTTACAAAGGTGTCACAGGAGTGAGTTAGTGTGGTTGACTGAGAACACATGCTCTGGTGTCAGATTGGTCTTTACTACCCATGAGCTGGGAGACACATCCTCTTCAGCCCACAGATCAGTAAATCTAACACATGGTGGGAACAACTAAAGGAAATGACAGAAGGTATGTGACATGCTCAGTACAGGACCCAGCAGAGAGTAGCATGCAGGCTATCCAGCCTCTATCAGCACACAGTAAGTGAAAAGCAATGCTAAAAAAGGCTAACACTGCATTCCTACAGAAAATAAGAACTTATCAAAGCAAATCAATCATTGTGCTGCATCTTTTGTTTCTTTTTGAGGCAGGGTTTCTCTGTGTAGCCCTGGCTGTCCTGGAACTCACTTTGTAGACCAGGCTGGTCCAAACTCACTTAGATTCGCCTGCCTCTGCCTCCTGAGTACTGGGACTAAAGGCGAGCGCTACCACCATGCCTGCCTTGCAGCATCTTTTTTTAACTATACTATATCTCTATCTCCGCACAGTTCTGGGGGAAGTTGTTGCTCTATTTTCTACATGTTCCCAAGTTTGCCATCTTGGGTGCTGTCAGGAGTAGTGTTCCACAAACAGTCTGCTCTCCACTAGTGCATTCAGTCTTACCAGTTAGCTCTCTAAAAGTCAGTTCCAGTTTAGTTTGTTCTGGGGTGGATCCTCCCACAAACTCCGTCTGAGACTCCAGATCTGTGAATGCTAAATGGAGGGTCTCCTTCTGAAGTGACTTCTTAAACCAGGGTCCTCTCTCCTGGTCTGACCTAAGGTCAGGAATGGGAAAGCGAACAGAAAGATGCAGTGCTGGGGTGGCAACTTGTACAGACACCCGACGATTCGCAGGACTGTGAGAGTCATCTAGAAACACTTCAGTGAAAGCTTTATGCTGAAAGACATAAATCACGCCAGTGCTTAGCATTTCCGCAAATTACTATCTCTGCTCCCCCACATGCCACAATGCATCCAGACACAATTCAAAGAAACCACTACCACATAATGAAGCTTCAAATGAAACAGCTATTGCCCAAATCAAAAGTGCTGAGGCAATAGCTGAATCTTCATATAAAAATAAGTAAAAAGAAAGACTACAGATCCCTACATATCTTATCATAAACTAAAAAGAAAAGGTGTGAACCAGCCTACTTACCAAATCCAATAAAGTTAAAAATCAATGCCATGCTCAACACTCAGTTTGAAGAATCTGCCCATTTTAGGCTGCCCTAAGAGCCCAATAAGAACTCACATGACTGCTGCCATATACAAAGGCCAGTCTTACTCCTCTTTGCTTCTAGGCCTATGATCAGAGCAGGGCACACAAAGTTTCCAAGTGTTCACCAAAGGACTCCTGAGCCCCCCCCAACACCAGTTAAAATCATGCCATTCAAACAGAAGTCAATTTCTAATTTTCAATAAAATGTCCTGAAACTAATAAAGGCTTCAACATTCATCTTCCGAGTCAGTGTCGAGCCTTTCAGAAAGTTCCCTTCCTATGGCAGCCTGGGATTTTTACAAGCCAGGCAAACATAAGGCTTTACTATGGCATCTTCCTGCACATGTCAGTATGTTTTGTTCCCATTCATTCTTCTGCCAAGCCCCTCCCTGCTTCTAGCAGGTTCCCTTTCTTCTCTAAAGCTAGAAACCAGCATTTTCACAGATCTATTCTCTCTCTTCCCTACTGGACTTCTTAACATAAACTCTAACCTCACACTAAAGAAAACTAGGGATGGGACTGGAGAGATGGTTGAGAGCACTGGCTGCTCTTACAGAGGAGCCGGGTTCAACTCCCAGCACCCACATGGCAGCTCACAACTGTCTGTAACTACCATTCCAGGGGATCTGACACCCTCACACAGACAGACATACATGCTGGCAAAATATCAATGCACATAAAATAAAAAACAAATTTAGAAAAAAAAGAAAAAAAACCAGGGATGAAAAGGTCATCCCAACACAGCCAAGGTTAACAGCAAATGGAGACTGGCCCTATACACTCAACTGCCAACAGAAGGCCATGCAAAACAAAGAACGCTGCTTTAGTCTAAACACCAGGAACAATGGGCAAAACAGGCAGAAAATAAAATGTCTCTGCCCCTTTCCTTCTTGTCTTTTTAGATTGAATCTCATGTTTCCTAAGTGTGTTCCAAATGACAGTCCACCTGTTTGAGCCCCAGAGCAGATCTGATCACGGGCACTCAGTGCTCTGTTGATTCCTTTCCCCTAAAGCTGCCTCATTCAAACTCCCAATGTACTGTTACAAGTCCATGCCACATACCAGAGCTGAGCAAAGTAATACAATGTGATGCCAATCACTCTTCATTCTCAAAAGCAGACCTGTGCTACTTGGCTTTACTGTTTACACCATTCGAGTTTATGCAATGTATGAAAATAAGACTTCATGAATATGTTACAGTATTCTCCAAGTCTAATCCCATTGTGCTACAATCAAATACTGTCAACTGATGGGCCTAGTCATTCTTCTGCATATCGACTTTTTCTGCATGTACAGTTTAACATTAGTCTAAGGGAAGTCAGGCAGAGTGGAGCATGCCTGAAGTTTCCCACTGGGAAGGCTGAGACAGGAAGAACACAAGTTCCTGGCTGACCAATCTGAGCTAACAATGAGATGCTATCTCAGAAGGTTAAAAAAAAAAGTTTGCATGGAAAAACATTCTATTTCTCACTTAACCCTTCCTGCACAGCCTTTTTCACACAGCTGATATCACACAGCATACCCTGTTAGAAATAAAACAGGAAATGTCTTCCAGTAAAATTACCAAACCTTACCTGGTTCTTATCAAGGCAAAGAAGTAGCATCGTTGAGCTAGGTGGTGTACACTATGACCCCAGCTCTAGGGAGGTAGAGGCAGAAGGATTAAGAGTTCAAAGTCATCCTTGGCTACATATCAAGTTTTAGGTCAGAACTGCACAAGAAATGTAAGAGTAATTTTTAAGCCCAGTATGGTAGTGCACACCTTTAATCCTAGCACTCAAAAGGCAGAGGCAGGCAGATCTCTGAGTTCGAGGCTAGCCTGATCTATACACTGAGTTCCAGGATAGCCAGGGCTATGTAGAGATGCTGTCTCAAAAAGTAAAAATAATTTTAAAATGTCTACTTTTTACTATTATAAATAATATTGCTCTGACATAGTCTATTTAATCTATTAGGACTTTTCTCAGAAATCCCAATAAGTACATGCTTATGTGCAACTTCTACATACTTACCAAACTAATATGCTTAGTATATGATGCATACATGTGCGAGGCCATCATCTCTACTGTAGTGAGTTTTTGTGGTTGAAGCAAGGAATTTAACCTATCCACGATGCTGATATCCAGCTCACAACACACTGGATTTAATTTAATTTGTAATTCCGCCTTCTGAGGAAGTGAACTCAGTCTTGCTTGATTACCCTTTAAAAAAAAACACACATACAATTATTAACAAAACTATAAAACTTAACAATTATGACAAAAAAGATCCCATAATAATCTGCAATGGTGGTCACAGAGAGGTCTCTCACCTGGGGTCCTCTAGTCTCAGAGTGCTTATAGTAAAGCTGAAGACACACAGGGAGGTGGGCATCAGTCCCTTCTTTGGAATGGAACGTTAGGAGCTTAAAGACAAGGATGGAGATGAGTTAAAGCTAGGGCATTAAGCTGCAATCGATCATGGAAATCTACAGAGGAGGTACTGAGGTGAGAGGAGCTCTCTGAAGTCAGAAAAGATGGTCCCAAACTTCATTTCTGCCACTTTCTAGCAATGTAAATCTCACTCAAGCAGCGAACTTCTGTGACCCTCAGCTCCTCATCTGAAGCAATGGTTCAAACTGATCAATATCTAAGAAAAAACTTTAAAACAAAATAAAATGGCAGGCTCATAACCTGTCTGCCTCCTCAAATAATTCTCATTTCATTTCAAATATTTACTAGCTTCATTGAATAACCTTGAACGACATACTTTAAAATTTGTCTCAACAATCCCAACAATAAAGCACTAACACTCTTTGTGATGCTGGTATGCTCTAAAGAAAACTGTTACTATTCATTTGATTCTTAAAAAAGCAAAACAAATTAAAATCATCCAAGAGAGTATCCAACATTTACCTCTGTGTAGTGGGGAGGGACAGAATGAAAATCTGTTGGGAACAGACACTCCAAAAACTCCATTTGCTCAATCGACATGTCGGTGCTAAAATGGCGGGAAGCTGACCTTTGCCTCTGCTCATAGGACACTTTGACACCAGTGCCTATAAATCTACCATTAAAAAAAAAGAAGCATTTAAAAGTCTCCACAAGCTTCTAGATTAAACAATATACATAAGCCTAGAGAGCAACATGCAAATGTTAGTATAATAATTACATGCTTACTCTACCAAGTTCAAGCTGTTAGTAATCATTAATATCCTTAAGGACATGAGCTTCATATTTCTTATTCCTTAGCATCTCTACTGTGGGGAATTTCCCAGGATGCCTGTATTGCCCAACACTGCCCTTCCTTCTTTGACACTCCAAACTTATCCTGCAGTGGATAAAATCTCAGACCTGGCCAGGCATAGCACACACACACCTTTAACACCAGCACTCAGGAGGCAGAGACAGATGGATATCTACAAGTTTGAGGAGAGTCTAGTACATAGTAAGTTCCAGGCCAGCCAGGGTTAGGCAGCAAAACTGTACCTTAAAACAAAACAACTTAAAAAAATGCAGATCTGTAAAATGTATGAAATGGATTCTTAAAACTATCTAAAAACATCATTCAAGCTGGGCATGGTGGCAAGCACCTGAAATCCCAGTACTCTGGAAGATGAGACAGGAAGATCATGAGTTTGAGACTGGTATTTTTGACAGTTGGAAAACCAAGGACCAACAATGATGCAGAACTTTGAAACTTCAGTTGACGGGGTTCAGTTTTTGTGTCATATTTTCTACTTTCAGATATCTGGAGATTTGACAAAACTGAGGGAAAAAGGTTCTTACAATGTAATTTGAAGTACTATGGTCCTAACCTATAAAGCATCTTTTGATGGGGGTCAAAAACTACTTCACATGTTAATTTTAATACTCCAGAAAATTTACATTAAAATTACCTCAAGCTAGGGGTAAGGGTTTAGGTAAATTGGTAGAGCACTAGTCTTGTATGCATGAAGCCCGGGGTCCAACCCCCAGCACTGCCTAAAACCAAGCATGGCAGCTCACACCCATCATCTCATAAGGTAGAGGCACGAGGACAGAGAGGAGTTCAGGGTTATCTGAGGCTGCCTTAAAGTTTGAGGCCAGACTGAACTATATATATCATGAGATCCTGTCTCCAAAAACAGGCATTCTCTAAAATACAAATTTTCTTTGTCTACACATTATACAAAATATCACTCACTTTACAGATCACCATTTATATTAAAATAAAACAGTATTTACATGCTAACCCTATAGTATCCAATTTAGTCAGCCCATCAATTAGGCCTCAACTCATGAGGGCTCACGGTCTTAAGAATCAGCAGAATCTGGCGGTGGTGGTGCACACCTTTAATCTTAGCACTCCGGAGGCAGAGGCAGGCAGACCTCCATGAGTTCAAGGCCGTGGTCTACAAGCTAGTTCCAGGACAGCCAGGGCTGTTACACCACAGAGAAACCCTGCCTCAAAAACAAACAAACAAACAAAAACCACACACACACACACAAAAAACCCAAAAAACAAAAACCAGGGAGGAAGCTCCAACCTATCCAGATCTATATCTGCATCATTCTCCCACTATACAATGTGAAGGAGAGACCCTAGGTATCTCTGTAGTACTGCAGTATATTTCACTCATTATCCACTGAAAACCAAAACAGGTAGTAGACAGATGACAAATTTGCATGTGGTTCTTTCTGAAGTAATCAGAGAGTTCACCTAAGGTGATCATGGGAACAAGCTTCTGCAAAGACTGCTCGGAAGGACTTAAAATCTTCTGCTGACAATCTTGTTGGGTCCATCTTTTCTATACGAGAGAAGAACGCGACCGCCATGGGTGTCAATGGATTAACGTTTGGGGATGTTTCCGCTGGAGACAGAGGATCGATGTGAAGCACGGAGACTGAGAAGATGCCGACTGCCAGTCTACAGATGAACTCAGGCCTGGATTCATCCACTGAAACAGACCTAGAGGGTAGGGCTGAAATACATCCAGTTCTCTTGAGTCAGGATTCAGAACATCTTAAACAGACTGCTACCCTGTTCATCTGGTATGCAGGACTCTTGCACCTAAAGCACCAAGAGTCCATCTCAGTAAGCAGAAATGTGTGGACACATCTTTTAGACTATAAAATTGTGTTAGAAAAAAATTAAAATGAACCAAAGCTCCACACCAAACTCTCCTTTAAGTTTGGGAATTGTCCAGTTAAATTCTGAAGAACAAGGATCAGGAGTACAGAACAGTGACAAGGCAATTGTCTGGCATGCTCACGGTACTAAGAACAGTGACAAGGCAATTGCCTGGCATGCTCACAGTACTAAGAACAGTGACAAGGCAATTGCCTGGCATGCTCACGGTACTAAGAACAGTGACAAAGCAATTGCCTGGCATGCTCATGGTACTAAGCTCAACCCCAGTCCTGGGGAGGGAAGGGCAGGACCAAAACAGAATTTTTTTTCTTTTTTTTACAAATAATACAAAAACACTGAGAAAAAGACTCAAGAAGCTAGGGTATAATTTAATGATGGAGCACTGGCTGAGAACTGTCAAGGCCTCAGGTTCTACGCCCAATGCTACACATGAATATACACACACAGGCCCACATACATACACACAGGCACATATACACACATGAGCACACCTACACATATACACACAAAACGCAACATAAACATATATACAAACATACATGTGCATACACTTACACACAAACACATATGTATGCACACATACACAAATACATATACCATATACACACAGGCACACATAAACACACACCACATATAAACACACAGGCTTACATAGACACCATACACACACACACAGACAAACACACAAATCAGATAGTTAACTGTAAGTTTTAAATTGCAATGATATGAAACATACAGAATATTTTTCCATAATATCTATGTATTCAGATATACAAAGACTATAATGAGTACCAAGCATAGTGGTATACACCTAGCAACCTAGCTAGCACCCAGGCGGTGGAGGTGAAAAGGTCAAGTGAGATCACAATCACAGTCAGTCTGCCTACATAAGACCCTGTGTCAAAAACAAAATCAAACAAACAAAAAATAGAATATAACGAATAAGTAACTATTCTAAAATATTTGCAATGAACTACTCAATTATTCTTTTCTTTCTAAACTTTGTGATTGTCCAAGACTAAAAGAGAAATTACAATAGACACACACAAAATGTAGCAGTACAGAGTGCAGCTTGCCATGTACAAGGCCCTAAGTATAGTCCCCAGGAGCACAGAAAAAAGTAGATGGATGATTGAAAAATAGATAGCTATGATAGGTAGACAGACAGACAGATACATAAATGATAGAGAGAGAGAAAATGAATCAAATGTTTATTCTGAAAGGAGGGAAGGGGAAAAAGCAAAACACATTATCTTATAGATATGCTTTTCCTTTAATTTTCAAGGCCTCTGGTGGAAACTAACCAGCTTTTGGTAAAGGCGCCGGGTGGACCAAGTCAGACGAGAATGCTGGCCCTCTTACAGGCTGCTCTTTGTGGTCTGCAAACTCTCCCCAAGTTGGCTGCAGCTGCAAAAGATTGGTTTAAATACATAAAGTGTAGGATCTTAGAGGTATCTTCTGAAGAACAGAGAATATGGAGTAACACTTTACCACAGTAGCACTTAGCGGCGATCCTGCAGGCGTGTTTGTGTATGTACTAGTCAGGGACAACTCCAAGTCCATGTGAGGAGGGTCTCCAAGGGGTGGAAGAGAAGACAGACTGTGAGACATGTCCATGTCGGCCATGGAGAAGAAAACTTCTTCTTCTAGAGAGAATTAGGCTTCATCACATGATATATTCCATCAATGTACTCCTTCAAGTAGTTTAGCCACACTAACAGACACAGCTATGTGTGGTATGCTGAGCATGATCGTCAGCAGCACAGTAAACACACAACTTCACAGTCAGCAAAGGTCAAGTCTCCCCGAGTCTTTTGTGGGTTTATATGACATGCAGCAATACAGCAAATTTTTAGTTGTCATATGGTAAGTTACAAGTTAAAATTCAGATTTTTAAATGGCACAAGCTCACACAGGGCCCTAAGTTTCATCTCCAGCACCAAGTTGCAAATGATAAAACTGTGTAACTATTTGCAATCTCTGGTTTCTTATGGATACAGCTATTTCCCAGATGGGAAAGAAGGGCCAGAGACATTTAGAATTCTATTGACAATTCAATATCTTCTCTCTAATGATTGTCTGACCTCACACAAATCAAGTTTGTTATGTCTCAAAGTTCTTAAGTAGGCTTTAATTTTTTTTACTTGGTTCACATTTCACCAGATTCTTACTATTTACACTAGTGCTCACACGGTCCAAAAATCCCTATAATGAATAGTGGGCTGGGTAATTATTACACCAACAAGATGGAAAGGTTATCAACGCTTCCTACTTAGAGCTGAAAACTGCACACAATTATATGAGCACACAGTGAAATAATGAGTTATTCCAAACCTACTTATGTGTCACTGTACATTTTTACAAACTGACTTTCCTTAGGGAAAAACACCATTGCTTAGGCCAACTATACACTTGAGAAACGGTAGTGCTGGTGCATCACTGTATTGCTGGTGAGCCAACAGAACAGAACCAAACATCGCCATGCAGGGCTTCTGTTCCCTACTGCTAAATGTTTGTTCTACCAATGGGATAACATAGGTCTAGTGTTGACTGCGAAAGCTGCTTACCACGGCTAGAAGGTGTACGAGCTGTTTCTGTTTCATAGAAGCTTTTCTCTGAAGATACACCCATAGACAGGGAATCTTTCCTCAGATAATACCGGTTTAATTCCATCTGAATTCGATATTCATCTTCCTGCTGCATGGGTCGATTTTTCCTATCTTTATTAGCTAAACCAATTTTGCTAGAATTTTCTACAAGTATATAAAAAGAAACAAAAATTCAATTTGTAGTTATTTAAGCATTTCTTTCCAAAACCCCACTTATCCAATAGCAACCTGATCACACTAGCAGAAAGCCAGTTACATCAAGCAGAGGCCTAAGAAACATAAGCAAGTAGCCAACAATCTAAACTCTTGACTCTAGAAGATATAAGTACTTAAAATAATGTGTGTGTTATTGTATACAAAAATTACATTTTTACTATATGGGTTCTTTTGTTTGGTTGGTTTGGTTTTTTGAGACAGAGTTTTTCTGTGTAGCCCTGGCTGACTTAGAACTCTCTCTGTAGACCAGGCTGGCTTTGAATCACAGAGATCTGCTTGCTTCTGAGGCATGAACCACCACTGCCCAGCTCAGAACAATTTTTAAAATGAATGTGATCAAATAACCTGAATGCAAATGTACAGCATGATAACAATAAAGTTATTAGCATATCTACTTAAAATGTACCTTACATGCCATATACTCCAAAATAATATATTTTCATCAGTCTATGTTTTATATTTTCACCTAGCAGTTTCAAGAATTAGAGGAAATAATTATAACAGTCATACTTGCCTGGTCCAGCAATAGCTGCTAACATATCCAAAAGCAGATGTACCTGCCTTGGTGACAGGAATAGATGAATGGAATCTATCTGTCCATCAACATCCAACTTAAAGACATAAGAACAGTTGAGAGTAAGTACTTTACAAGCTCATCACCAGGAATTAGGTAGATGTTAGGGTACTAAGGTAAGTATCACCCTTGGTGTTGGGCAGCTTGACCTAATTCACACACTCTCAGCAAAAGGGCACAAAGACCAGCAACCGTGGCTGCAAGAGGGAAAACCCTGAGAAATTCCAAGTCAGCAAGTCCAGCATCATGCTGTCTGTAAGTCTTCTGGAGACTGTAAACACAGCAACAAGATGGTATTTATCACCCTTCAGAACAACCAAATCCTTAGAACCAATGGAGTCAGCATCTGTAAGACTGGGTCAGCCACACTGGGACTCTACAGCACGCTTCTCAGGAGCCTACTGTGCATGCTGCATGGACACTACTTTCTCCTGCCCAGGAAGCTAGAAGCCACAGTCAAAACCCAGACAGAAATCAGCACTAATGAATGCTTTCTTTCTTGTTCTTTGTGCACACTTTCCCCTCATGTCTCACTTGGTGTGGTGAGCACCAAGCCATCACCCAGCTCCTATTCTCTACTTATTATTGTTTCTGTTTTACAGACAAGGACACAGATCCACAAAGCAAAGTTAGCATAGCTCTGCAGCCAGATCTGAACCTAGGCAGACACAAATGCAAAGCCTTACTCCTTCTACAACATGGCTCTCCTGTTGTGCCCACAGACTGAGTGTTTTATGGGGTTCCTTACAGACTGGTTATACCCAGGCCATATCCAGAGTGGGGAAATGTGTTTCTGTTACTGGATTTCTTGTACTGAAACCATAATCTCTGGTTTTCATTAGGATGGAAAATCAGGAGTTTCACTTCTAATTGTCATAAGGATGTTTCATTATGGGTACATTCTGAATTTGGAATACAA
Source organism: Ellobius talpinus (assembly GCA_001685095.1). Taxonomy (NCBI): domain Eukaryota; kingdom Metazoa; phylum Chordata; class Mammalia; order Rodentia; family Cricetidae; genus Ellobius; species Ellobius talpinus. The sequence goes on from LOJH01009021.1 coordinate 26,586, forward strand.
AGAACAAATTACTCACTGCTACCTTTTGAAAACATAAAACACTGAAAATAACAACAAAGCCAAAGCAGTCCCCTGCTATTGTATAATATTTTCCCCAAAAATCCACTAAAATTGATGTGTGATATACAACAGACTCCAGAGGCACTATCTCAGAACTCACGGCTGAAAGACTCGGAATGCTGGGAAAGACTAAAGCTCTAACCTCATATGCTGCCCTGTTACATCTACTCTGAGCTACCATTTCTAAGCTCTATGCTGCCCACTGTTGATCTCTAGAACTTAATTTTTCCATATAATATTCATTTACATTAAACAAAATATACACATTAGTACACAAAAACATTAATGTACAGGCAAGGATGATAGTATCTCCAAATATTCAATACTGGCTGGAACTGGACTATAAGACCACCATACAATACTACCACCTGCTACTCTGTCCCTTAGTATGTAGAACTCAAAAATCAACATACAGAATAGTTACACAAATCAAAAGACAGTGTGCAAAACTTTACATCTGCATGGAAATCAGAGCTTATGGATCTAGACCATATCAGGCAAACAGAACCATGAAAGCTTTGCTCATGGGTCTTGCTTCTTTAAGAAATGTGCTTCCCAAAGACACACAAGCACTGGTTTCCCAAGGCTGTTGCCACAGCAGGGCAGTCCCTGCAGTATTTACAGCTATCTACACTATCTGCTCCATTAGCAACCTCCTCAGAAGCCAGCAGAGGGAAGACCTGGTAAAGGACTTAACCTGAGAGCAGTTCACAAAAAGGAAAGCAGGAAATCTGGGCCAGAACACTGAGAGTGAAGATAGTAGATAGTCACAGGACAACCCACAGCAACCAATCATTATGCCCCTGTGTAGATTAAACACCTGTAGTTTTGCAGAGAAAACACAACAATACTGACCTTGGCTCCTGGAAGCACTTCATTCTGTTTCAAAGTGAGACTCAATTCCAGTCTGCCCACTAGATCTCCAATCTGCACTGGATCCGAGGGTGCTATCTCTGGTAAAGTTCTAGTTAATTGTGGGTGTGGCTCATAAACAATTTTGGGGTTCCAGCTAGGTGACAGCTTTGGCTCAGTTTCCTACAATAATGTAATAAAAATAAAGTAACTATTTTAGCACAAATGAGTCTGAGTGTATATAAATGTCACCTTGGATTTGGCATGCAGAACTGCATCATCACACTGGACATACCATTATCTTATGGCTAAAATGGAGCATTACTGTGTTACTATAGCACCTTGGAAATAAAACAAGTCATTGAAAAAGACTTTATGAGACTAGTGCAGAGCCAGCAAGATGATCCAGTGAGTAAAGGCATTTGCCCCAAACCTGGGGATCTAAGTCCAATCCCACAATGCACATAAATATGGAAGAACTGACTCTACAAAGTTGTCCTCCGATCCCCACACGCATGCCCCCAAATGCAATACACACAATTTTGTATGTGTATCTGTGCTCATATATATCTTACATATACAGTATCTGTTCAAATAACATACAATGTGTAAACCAAACCAATATCGAAGTAAGGTCTATAATCCCAGCATTCAGGATGTTGAGACAGGAGACTACCACTTTGAGGTCAACCTGAGCCACAACATTGACAAAGTGAGAGACTCTGCCTCAAAAAAAATAATTTTTTTAAAAATGAAAAAGACCTGACTTGAATATAAAAGGCAAATTATAGATGTACCAACTTATAAAAGGATTCTGCTTTTAAGGGATTAAGGGCTCTTAATAATAGAAAACACTAAGTCAGATTCCATGATAATGCTCACTAACAGAGCCATTAAGCCATGGAAGGTAACACTGCTTTTTTTTTTAAATATTTTTATGGTTTATTTAACTATTTTATGTGCATTGGTATGAAGTTGTCAGATCCCCTGCAACTGTAACTTCAGACAGTTGTGAGCTGCCATGTGGGTGCCGGGAATTGAACCTGGGTCCTCTGAAAGAGCAGTCAGTGCTCTTAACCACTGAGCCATCTCTCCAGCTCCGGTAACACTGCTTTTTAATGTGAAAGGACGAGGCTCTGCGTGAGCCATGTTTCTAGTTGCTGTGACAAAATACCTGGCAAGAAGCAACTTAATGAAGAGGGGTTTCTTCTAGCTCCTAGGTGCAGGTACACATTCCACCAGGGTGTGAAAAGCAAGGTGATCAAAGGCCAGCTGCTCCCATGGCACCCACAGTTAGAAAGCAAGCTACAGCCCGGAGGTGGTGCACACCTTTAATCCCAGCACTCGGAGGCAGAGGCAGGTGATCTCTGTGAGTTTGAGGCCAGCCTGGTCTACAAGAG
>LOJH01009023.1:0-10591 GCA_001685095.1 Ellobius talpinus
TCTTTGACAGACTGCAAAGACCTTTAGCCCATGGCTATTTATGTCCTTACAGGAAGACAGGTGGGAGCAAGGCTACAGGCTTGAGCGCCTGACAGTGCGCACACAGCAAACAACCTGCCATCCACCTGGGACCCGGCTCACAGTCGCTGAACAATATGTGTGGCCTTTTTTCTAGAGACGCTTACTAAACTTGTGAGTTATGTGCTGTGGCTGAGGTTTACTGGCAGTATACATGCCGGTCTAGCATCTATAAGGCCCCAGGTTTGATCCCAAGCAGGACATAGAAGTTTAGCAGAGTGCAAGCAACCCCAGTACTAGTGAGGTGGGTGCAGAAGATCATGGTCATCTTTAGTTGCACAGGGAGTTCACTCAGGAGAACGTGAAAAGAAAAAGGGCAAGTACGCCTTACAGATTCTATAGAAAACTATTTTAATGCAGGTATCATTACAGATACCTTCAGCAATCAAAATTATTTTCTCTTCTGAATGAACAAAGCTGGAGTTTATATATTTACAAATTAAAAAATATACAAAATAAGGAAACCAGCTAATAAAAACAAGGACAGAACATCAGTTGGTGTCATTAAAGTCACATAGTGAGTGTGAAAATAATACTTTATAAATGGAATGTCCCAGGAAAGGCTTCCGTTAACTATTTGGTCTCTGCAGGGACAGAAGCAGCGTCTTCTTCTGCTGCTGCAGAGACAGGCTCGGCGGCAGGGGCAGTGTCACACAGGGCAGAGACATCTTCCATCTCACTGGAGGCTGTCTCGGTCTGACTGGAGCACTCAGGCTGAGAGGCTGGGGTCTCCTGACTCAAGCTGGCTTCTGTTGGACTGGGTATAAGGTTAGCTTGAGCAGCCATGGTTTCTTCTTCTGCTTCCATTTCTGTTTCTTGATTCTGAACTTCCTCACCTTCTTCCACCATTGCAGGTGGTAGCTGTAAGAAAGTCTAACAAAATACCATAAGAATGTGAGTGTCAAGAACACTGGCTTAGAAAGCTGAGCAAGCACTCATATTACATCACTTTCTTAATACACAGCTTCTGCTACAGTTTTTCAAACACTGCTAGCCATTCGATGTGACAAATTCGACACTTCTGAACAATAACCTTGATTCTGCTAATGGCAAGGAATATGTCTCCATGTCACATGTAAGTAAAAACTAACATGAAAAAATTCTTGAGAGTTTTAGTCAGAGGAGTGTTTGATAATGCTTCTAAGAAAGCACAGTGGTTGTTTAGCATTAACCACCTCGAGGTTCACCTTCACTGAAGGTGTATGTGAGGAGAGCCAATTTTTAAGAGCAGGACATGGTAGGGAGTGAAGGGCGGGCAGAGCTCAAGCCTCCAGCTCATTCATCTGGAAGAACAGCATAGCCATCCATGCCTAGCTTTTTTTTCCTCAATGCCTTGCAGCTGGAGCCAAGCAATAGCTTCTTTCCTCCTAGATTTTGTTTAGCTAGTCAAAAATTTGAAAACATTTTAAAAGTACCACTCAACAGCAATGGGCACTCAGGGCAGAGCTAAGAGATGGAGATATACAGACTCGAAATTGGTAAGGTACTAATTTCCCCAAATTGACCCCATACAATTCACTCCTGGAGATAGTGTTTCAATTACAATGGGGCTTTAGAAAGGCTAGAAACTGGCTGGCTGTGTCTAGGTAGAACGAATCATTTTTGAAAAAGAATGGAACTAAAATATTCATTTTGCCCCATTTTAAGATCTGCGTATTCTAACTGACTGCAACGCAGGTAGCACGGTGATGGTGAAGGGATGGACAGATACACGGAACCGTGGAATACAGTGCAGTACAGAAAGAACACTCTTGTACACAGTCGATATTTTGGGTTTACCTATTATCTTTTTTTTGACTAAGGTCACAAGTAGTAGTTCAAAAGAGAATAGTCTACTGAGGAAATGGCATTATACGATACAATATCCACATATGGATGAATAATACAATACTGCATGGAACCTTGCTAGAATGAACTCAAAATCTATCCCACTTGCAAACACCACAACTCGAATTATAATTGGCAGAGGGTAGTCTTTGTCAACTATGGCTAAAGTATGTATTTTTAGGACATGAAGAATAGGAAAGTAATTTTACATATTAGATATCAAAATTCAAAAGTCTACTAAAAGCTTCTTTAAAAAGGAAAAAAAACTTATAAAAATGTGTTTGATAAGGACCCTGTGGCTGGAAGACAGAAAACCTCCAAGAGGTCATTACAATAATAACGTAAACAGACTCACCAGAAAGAGGATATTTAGGGGGCAAATAACAACACAAAATGATGCTTGAATGAAGAAAATGAAACACCCTCCCCCCAAAAAAAACCTCAAGCTGCAGTGAGCTCACTATATTCCTACTGTCCCCGCTAAAATAAAAAGGCTCACTACATTAAGTGTGGGTGAGGACGCAGAATGACCACACTCACATGCTCCTGGACACAACAGCAAGCTCTATTTGAAAAACTGCATGTACCAGATCAGCCAGCAACTCTCTTTGGAGGTAGAAGTGCAAAGTTTTACACAACAATTACTTTGTAACATCCCACAATAGAAACAATAAAATGATAAAATGTCTACCAATAGCTGAAAGGAAGGGAGCATTCCGTGAAAGCAACAACTGGAATGGTTAAAAACAAAACCCACTGAAAAACAGCAGACCAAAAAAGTATGAGTGCACATTGGATGCTTGCATTGGTGTGACTATCTAGAAAGCAGGAATCACACCCCATGGGTTTAAAGGAGGACAGAAGCACAGAGTGACGTGGAAAAAGTGGGGACAACGGTTATGCTCAGTATCTAGATTAAGGTGATAGTTTTAGGAGGACACACACATATGATAAATACGGAATGTATGAAACTGTACACTTTGAGCACTGTACTTGATGCCAATTTATTTCTACAGAAAGGTATTAAAATAAGAATGCTACATGAGTAACAATATCTGACTGTGGGTTCTCTATAACAAATTAGTAGTACGATTCCCTCTGCAGTTAGAGAAATGAGAGTCAACTCTGAGCATGCTCACCTGATGATAATGATGGGTCGTCTGTATCAAATGCATGTACATGTTGTACACGAAGTTTGCCATCTGGGGCATATTCTTTATTACCTGCACTTCATGAGGTGGTCTTTCTCCATTCTGTAAGAAAGCAAAAAGGGAGTGAAGTAGCTAGTGAAGAAAACCCAGCACCTATCATTTCAATAGAAGCCCATCTCAGAATCTATAAATACCACTAGGGTATGAAGGATATGAAATCCCTAAGTCAGATCCAGAAAGTACTTCATGAAAATTCATGAAAAAATGTAAGACAACAGAGTTGAGAGTCATTAAGTTTTAAGACAACTTTGGGCTGGTAAGTAAAATAAAAATTTCTATATGTGAATTAACATCAAAGAATCATTAAAATAAAATCTTATAGAGGAAATAAATCAACATAGTCTAAAACAGTGATTCTCAACCTTCATTCCCCAACCATAAAATTATTTTTATTGTCACTTCATGACTGTAATTTTACTACTGTTATGAGTCGTAATGTAAATATTTGGTAAGCAGGGTATCTGATATGTAACCATCAAAAGGGTCGTGACTCAAAGGCTGACAAACACTGGTCTAAAAGCAACAATTTCCATTACTGTCAGGAATCCAGAGAGACTCTACAACTGTTTCAGAATGAAATATGAGAACTATTTTTCTATTTATGTTTTTCTGAAGCATAAAATGTTAACACTTATTATCAATATGTAGCCTGCCAGCCAGGGAAGTGGTGTTCAAAACCCTGTTTTAAGCCTCGCAGCATCTGTCAGGCTTTACTGAGACACTGTCCCAGCACACAGCCCTTACCCGCAGCACCCTGCATGCTAGATTCTGCAGGCCTGCAGTACGATGAGGGGATTTGATGGAGCAGCTTCAGAGAAAGCTGACAGTGAAGGAACTTCACTGCTAGAGTCCTCAGTAAAACAGAGACGTGAACGTAGACCTGTCCTCCTTCAGCTGCCTCCGAAGACGGGCAACTTTCCTATTCGCCATCACCGATCACACACAAACTCCTACCATTTCTTACTGTGGGGATGGATCTTGTGGAAATCTAAGACTGTGAAAACAAGTTTTCCAGGACAAAGGACCCTACCTTACAGTAGCAAGCACATAATAGTGAGTCTATAAGGGTCAAGTGTAGAGCTGCAGGGTGACTATCCAGCCAGTACCTAGGGCTTTTGTGACGCCACCCCATAACTCCCACCCCCTTTCCTTCAATTTTCTCATAGCAGCATTTTTTTTTAAAACAAAACAAATAAAAAAGTAAATAGAAATGTCTTTAAAAGGAAGTGGTTAACATTATCACAAAACAAACATACTAAACTTATTTTGTTTTAGAGGACTGAAAAATAAAAAGTTCACTGAATATATTTAAAACCATTTTATTTAAAATCTAATTGACCTCTGGGACATTTCAATAAGTGGAAAAAAAAAACAACAAAAAACAACAAAACCCAAACTCTGTAGCATGCTCTAAGAAAAGAAAGTAACAGTAATCGTGCGTCTGCACCTTTGTGTGCAAGAACGTAAAAATGAACTCCATTATACTTTATCCTAGAGGAAGAGGAGTGAGAAAGAGGAGAAGGGAGGAGGGAGAGGAGAGGGTTAAGCTGCATGTGTTTTCCTGTCCCACCACCCAGAATGCAAGCTTTGTAAGAAGAACTAAACTAGATGACTGTTAAGTGACAACTGATGGACGAGAGGAGGTGTTATGAGGTGGTTACAACATGAATTCTTGAGTCACACTGCCTGCTTACAACCTTTGGGTCCTCCGCCTACCTGATGCATGGTAAACTATTTAACTTCTCTCATCCTCATCTTCTGCACAGGTACAGTTAGGATAATCAGAAGCTCCTGAGCGGATGTGCTACTGAGACCAATGAGATGATGACTGTGTGCAGTTCATTCCTGAGATGTAGTACGTTTCAGTAAGTGTTGGCATATATTAGTTTTATAGTTCTTTGATGTAAGGAGCATTTCATATTGGTGACTGGGTATTCTCGAAAACGTGGCCAACTCTAAGAGAACTCCAAAGTGATGAAAGGCCTACCTTTCTGGAGGTTGGGAAAGGTTCTGTTGGAATGATATGCAAATGCAGCGGGCGAGCAGTGAGCTGGCTGAAAGCAGGAGTCAGTTCAAAACAATTTTGGAAGAGGGACACTCTAGCGAAGATATACAGCCCAAGTCTGGCTCTTGACATGGCTACCACCAAACGACGGACATCCCTTTAGGAAACAAAATAATTTGCATAGTTTGAAATTAATAATGTATCTATGCAGCCCTTTCCTTCTTTTACATAATCCACTAAGTAGTCTCATTATAAGTTATTGCAATAAAAATGTTAAGGACTTAATAGGCATAAAGCAAATTAATATATGTGATCAGTAAACCAAGCAAGTGAATGAATGCTTCGATGATACCATCTTCTTAGTGCATTTGTGCATGTGTGAGACAAATAACCAACGTACTGGTTTGAAAGACTCAAGGAGCCCTACCCAGAATCATAGAGGTTCAGGTGACAGTCAGCAATTACCGCATCACCATCACTATGACAATCACCTCCCTCTTTCACTTTCCTGCCTAGCAAATTCCCAAGTTCTATCAAGATAAAATTTTTCTTCCTAGAAAATTGACCAGTTTTACTTTAGAGAAGTAATTCCTCTCGCTTCTCTTCACATTCCTAAAGCGGAGTTACACAGAGGTCCCAACACTGGGTAAGTGCTAGAACTCCTCAGGAGTTCTCTCACAGAAACAGAAAGGAAAATGTAAAAATGCCATCTAGGAAGAAATGGAGTGTTGGAGGAAGGAAGCAGTTTATACTATTACTGTGCTGGGTTTCTGTGGCATGTCCAGGAGGCTCTAGCTCTGCATATAAGCAGACACACAGCACTGCATGTCCTTCTGTGAGAACATTGATTGCAGTCTTTGGCTAAGAGGCTTTTATAAGTGTCAGCTCCACAGAACATGAGAAGAATGCAACTGAAATTTTGGGCACATTCAAGTAAAGGAGTCTTCCCAACTATTTGAATGTGTCCCACACTGGGCTCCAAACTGCTCACAGGTAGAGATCATAAAAGCTAAATTTATTTCTATATATCCAGAAGCAAGAACATTGCCAAATTACAGATGGTTAAAGGTGTTTCTAATCAAAAAATCCAGAGATGCATGGCAATGCTGAAAACCCCTTTTTTCTAAATCTCTCATTCATAAGTGTTTTTAGTTTTCAGAAAATCAGGCAGCGGTCACTATAGAACTCAAATCACTGAATTAAAAAAAAGGTTTATTTTTATTGCACATGATTGGGTGTTTGTCTGCAAGTGTCTAAGTGCAGGACTGGTACCCAGAGGAAGAAGAGGACAGAGAATTCACATATTCACACTTCAAACTCAGAGGTCAACAAAGATGGCCATTCAGACAGCAGTTATGTCAGCTAGGAAAAGAAACTGTTTCAGGAAAGACCTAACTCTATGCTTGATATTTCAATAAGCAAAAATAAGCTAACTTTAATGCTATCACTTTGTAACAATTTCTTAAAACATTATTGTCTTTGCTTACTCTTCCATAAAGGTTATCAGTCTAATAGAATCTGACCTGAGGCCCAAAGAGATCTGGACTTATAGACAATTTATGAGAGCTTGGAGAACCTTCTCTTTATATTCATCTAATAAATTAAGACAGTGAACTCTAGCTCTCCTGAGTTTTGCTAGTAAGTCACATGAGATGAAGATTTATATAAAACCAAATGGCTGCTTTGTAATAAGAAGATATTATTCCCATAAATCTCTAATACGTAAATACATCACAAAAATGATAAAAATAGCCTATTGTTTGTTTGGAACATTCTTAATCCTGGGAGAACAAATGGCTCCTTTATCCTCTCACGAAGCTGAAAGATGGTAGGCAGAGAAAAACCAAAAGCCTTATGCACTGAAAAAATGCTCCTGAAGAAGCCCCCTTCTACCTTAGCTTCTTTGGTTCCTGACACTGTTCCTAACAGATCCAAGACTATTGAGATCCTATGGCAACACCTTCTCTCTGCACATAAATGGTGAAGAAGCTCCAATTACTACAGCATTATGAGGTAACACTTGGTAGAAACAGCACTGATAAACTACACAAGGGAGATGTTATTATCACAGAGACAAGCGGCACAATGATTACTTATAGCAAGTAGCTGACAAACTTAGAACAATGTCGTCCCTGACTCTTCAAACTGAAACAGACGATAACTTTTAGGAAGAGTGTAGCATCTGAACGTCACGCACCTCAGATGGCCCACAGCCCTCGTCCGCACTAGAGAAAGGAGGATGTAATCGTTCTGCTGACCTTGGAATCTATCGACAGTTGTCACCTAGGAAGAAAAGGTGGGGAATGTAGCATATTTTCAAAAAGTACAGCAAGGCATTACCTAAACAAAATGCTGGAAGCAAGCGTCTTAACTTTAAACTTATCTCAGAAGACACTTACCCGCATCAATTCTTGCTTGGAATTATAGCAAGAAGCCAGTGAAGCCACTAAAGCATGGGGAGCAGCCTGGGTCACGCCCTCCTGTCACTCACACTCTCGGCTGCTGCACTTGTCTACTACTGCTGACAATTAAACACCTGCTCTTGCTTTCCGTTGTTAGGCTGCCAAGCTTCAGAAGGCAGGCCATGTTCAGCTTATTAAGTGACACCCCAAATACTCAACAATAGAGCTAAGCACACTCACTTATTATTCCATGTGTGCCCCCAGTATTTGTTCATAGCATTCTTGTCAAAGTGAAAAGAAAATCTTCACAGTACTTTTTATTCAACTGGAAAGCATCCACATGAATAGGGAGAGAGGCTCATCAAGATTCTAGCCACCAATTCTAACTCTTAAGCCTTCATCCCTGCTCTATGAATTCAACAAAGTGTACTGATTCCCCTACATGAATTACCACTTAAGGTCCCTCTCATTTTAGGAAGTCTATAAAACATTTCTTTGGCCTTCACAGAGATTCAAATTATGTATGATGAGCTCTGACATACTACCACCACAATGCCCACCACCCCGGGCCCTGCTGTAAACAAGCAGGCAACTTCCCAGTTCCAGGAAGTCCCTGATCTACTTAACCTCATTTTCTGCTGGCTCTGAACAAGCACAGGAGTGGAGCCCAATAGCATAGGCTTCTGTGTTGTCCAGCCTGGCTCCCATTAATGAATGTGCTTGTTAACGGACACTAGAGTTCTTTTTACTTTACGAATACTTAGAACAAAGCTACACTGAATATTCATTTTTTTTTGTGGACATGGTTTCATTGCAGAAAGTGGAACTATAAGGCTATGTTAAGTGTATGCTTAACTCGATAAACTGTCAACCTACTTCCCAAAGTTTCTGAATCAATTTATACACTCACCAGTGATGACCCAGTGCCCAAGTTCCAGCTGCTCCACTGCCCAACACTATCAGCTTTTATAATTTTAACCATTCTGTGGGTAGAATCATCATACTGTATTTACAAAAATTTAATTCAATTGTATTCAGAGACTCATGCAGCCAAAGCTACAAATATGATGAGAACTGGGGATGGCCTTGAAGTTCTGATCCTCTTGCCTCCACCTCACCAGGGTTGGGATTACAGGCGTGCACCACAATGCTGTGTTCATATGGTGCTGAGGATGGAATCCAGGGCTTCATGAATGCTAAGCCAGCACTCTGCAGACTGAACTGCTTTCATGTACATCTTCCTGACAGTTAATGACGGCAGTGACAACTAGTTACAGGGCAGGGATGCTTTAGTGGCTATTTGTAATCTTCCATCAATTATGTCTTGTTCACTTGCCCATTTTATAGTAGTCTATCTTATTCAAAATGACTCTTATTAGAACTGACCATTTTGAAGCAAGTCTTCTTATGTGTAGACACTATAGATGAAAATTCTGTTGCCATCCTGACCTAGAAATTTAGCTTGTGAGACAAAGTGGAGCAATATAAACAACTTATAATAAATGCACTTTGCCCAAAAGATGAATATGAAACATATTACACCCATAAACTACCTTGTTTGGTCTTCCAATCAATGGATTATTCCCACATCGCCTATTGATGATGTCCCGAATCAGGTGCTTTTGTCCATTGTACGTTGTCAAAATACTGATCTTGTCTGCAGGGTAACCAAGCAAGCACATGTACATGAAGAGTGCCACTACATACTCTGCTTCTCCAAGGTTCTGTAATGCAAGCACAGCCACATTGGACATTAACTTCCCTATTTTCTACTTCATAAGAGCTGTAAGAGGCTTGCCTATCTATCACCTACTTATTTTGAGCACATCTTAAGTGAAAAGTTAATAACCTGGATAGACAACAGAGAATTTTTGATAAGTTGAAAGATAGCCTTGTTCTAGGTTAATATTGATAAAACCCTGATGTTTGTAATATATTTATAGCAGAGGACATAGAGGTAAATATGCCTGGGACCACAACGATCATGACATATAGTCTGTACTGTAACTGCAGATGTGGAAACAAATATTAATATTGGGGGTAAGTTAGCTAGGAGCCCATACAATGTCCAGTCTAACCGGATGTACAAGTAGTTAGCTAGGAGCCCATACAATGTCCAGTCTAACCGGATCTACAAGTAGCAATGTTACAACTGACTGCACTGTGCATGGCTTTTCTAGCCTCTCCTGCTTCCTGACGACTCCTGTGAGCTTGGTCCTGCTGTCTCCCTTTATCACCTGAACTGGACTCATCAGGTGAAATGTGCTCTCAAGCTGGCAGTCTGGCTTACGGTTAAGTTTGAGCTTCTGATTAAAGATGGGTGATATGGAACTTAAAAGCAAGGGCTTTACTAAACTTCAAAGTGAGAAATCTGACCCAGAGCTACTTAATCCAGCTCAGTAGTGACCAAGTTCAAGCATCAGATGAGAAAGTAAAACAAGAACACAAGCACATCCTGAAAGGAAAGCACAAAGATAAGAAGCTGGATTCCAGGCAAAGGCAAGAGGAAAATTACTGGATGAACTTCAGAGACACCATTTATATCCAGGTTTCTGGTGACAGACAGCCTCAATTATCTCTTTCATTTAAATTCTCTAGTTCTTTGAAGACAGGAGACAAAAGAAGCCACATGACTGTAAATCTCCATTTTCTATATTGGTAGCAAAACACATTTATCTAAGGATCAGCTCCAATATAGATAAAAGAACAAACCAGGGACCATGAAAATGACCTTACATAATAAATGCTAAGACTAAATAAAATTTAGTTTTGAGGATTCAGGTATTTTTGGCAAGGTCAGTGCACTGAGTTCTCAGCAAATAGAAGCCAATTCTTTATTTATGTGAGCAATGAAGATGGCTTAGTTCAGCGTACTGCTTGAGTCATGGTGCAGGAGAATTATCTGTATTCTGTCAATCATATTTTGAATAAACGCTGATTGGCCAGGCAGGAAGTATAGGCGGGTCAACCAGAGAGGAAGTAGAGGTGTGGGATGAGAACAGGAGAATTCTATGAAGGAGGAAGCCCATTCCTCCAGTCCAGCCCAGACCACCGAGAAGCAAGATGTA
>LOJH01009023.1:17867-28897 GCA_001685095.1 Ellobius talpinus
CACACACACACACACACACACACAGAGTAAATATTTTCAAAACCTTTTCTTAATCTAGCAATTTGGTTTGCAATATCTGACTATTTAATTTGCCTCATTAAAAAGATAAACCACAAACATTTAAAGAAACATTAAAACAAGTTGAGAAGCCTTACTTCAAGCTGAGTGAAGATTTTCTTAATATGCCTGAAGCACCCTTCAGCAATTTCCATATCTTCTTCATAAGATCGCCCTTTAAAGATGGGTTGAGGAGCATTGGCAAAATACTCGTGGAATGGGAAGAATGTGGCGACCTCTGCGGCGTCTGGCGAGGTGCTCCCTGTATTTTTCACTCTGCTTATGTATTCTTCCCAGCGTGACATTACCTGTAGGAAAACTCAAGTTGTACTTTGCTGGCTGGGTTATGAAGCTAGTGAAAACAAACTAAACAGTCTGAATCTAAAGCAGATACTTTGCAAGACAGTGTATGTTTTTGTTTGTTTCACAAAACCCATAAAATCTCATTTTGAATGCCCTCAAGTGGTTTGTGCAGGTTGGCCATTCTCTCATATTTATAAAAATTTTCAGTTATAACATTTCTACAATACACAAACCACATGACTACAGTGAGAACAAGTAACATAAAATCAGCACTAGTCTATGATTATATCTTAATTCATTTGGAGTTCTTAGTGATGCAAATGACTTACCATTTATTCATTTATGTGGTTTCCTATTTCTCAATGGTTTTCATGCTCAGAAAATTATCTTAACAAAATCACAGCCTTAAATTGAAATCAATTAGTTCTAAGTGACACTTTATTTCTATGTGTTAAAAAGAACAACATGCTTTCCCTTGTTAGTTAATAATAAAATTATGTCTTTTATACTTTGCTGTGACTAGGTAGGTAGAATATTTAGTTACATTATTTAGTGAGGCAGAGAATGAGAATAGCAAAAAAGAAAGAAAATGATTTCAAAGCAAAAAAGAAAGAAAATGATTTCAATGTAGTAATATAAGCTTTAATTCAGAGTTACTTATAAAGAAAATAGAACCATAAAATATGAAAACACAGGGCCTGGTGAGATGGCTCAGGATAAAGGTGCTTGCTTCCAAGCCTGAGTTTGACCTCTGGAGTCCACAATGTGAAAGGAGAGAACCAACCCACAAAGCCATCCCCCCTCCACACAAAATAAATAAGTAAATGCTAAAACAAAAACAAAACAAAAAACCCCAAACAAGTTGAAGTAATAATATGAACACAGAATGTTTCTAATTGTTTTGGAAATGCCATATATTATAAAGTACTAAAACAACAGCAGTAACATTTCAAAAGAAGTCTCCAGAAATCAGGCCACTTTCCACTTGAGATGATTACTATCAAGTCCACTCCTTAAATCCTACCTGGTACAGGAAGAAATAGCCTGCAGTTTCACAGGTATATGAGGCATCTCCTGGAACCCCCAGACTCTTCTGTAATCGCTTGACTTCTTCTAAAAGTTCTATTCTTCGAGCCAGGACATAATTAACTCTCCCATACCTAGAATTATCAAACAAGGAAGAAGGCAAAGCTGTAATGAAGAAACTGATGAAATCTAGCAACAGATTTCAAGAAACATCACAGAAACTATAAATGATTAGAGAGAAAGAAAAAAGAAAGCCCAGTTTAACTTATTTAATTATGAATGGTGGATAAGATATATAAGTGGTATATCCTGGGCCACACTACAGGGAGGTTATTTAAAGTATAACCAAAGATCTGGTACTTATGTTAACAGTTTGAGTGGAGAGAAAAATCAAGCAAGCAAGCTATCAATTTTTTTTGTAGCTATACCAAAACTTCCATATATGTTATAGTGCATTCTGGAGCAGACCACTAGGCTAGGAACACAGAGTAGACAGATGGTACTTTGAACAGCACTGCTCTGCTTAACTATCCTAAAAACAGAATATTTCAGATGCTTCGAAAAGTAATTTAAAAATGCATTCTGTGTTATCTGTATTTTCTAGTGGACAGTCTGGCACTCAAACCTAGTTGAGTGAGTGAGAGTTTGGAAGTTCCTTGTCCAAAGATACAAGGCCATAAACCTAGTGGAAACAGAATTAGACCAGTCTCTACACACTCTTTTCACAACACCTCAGCGTCTGAAAGATGAGTAAGCAGTCTGATCAGTGCTACGGATGGTGTGATAGCCCTGACAAAGGAAGAGTCCTGTCTCTGAATTTCTAGGTCTTAGTGTGCCGAGGCTCACCTGGAGCAGCAAGGAACAGGCACTGGTCTGTACTTTTATTTCCCTTTCCTTTCTTCTCCCTTCCCCCCTCCTTCCCCCACAGTGTTTTAACCCAGGCAGGCAGAAATCTAGTCTCCTCTTTCTATGCCTCACCAGTCACGGGGTCACATGCTGCCATCATTACACTAAGAAAACAGGGTAGGTGCTCTGAAGAATGAAAAGTTGAAAAAAACTTAAGTTGATATGCGGATGATATGTAACTTTTTTCTGTTTGCTTATCTATAAAATTTTTCTACAGTAGACACTTTGGTCATAGCAAAAAAAAAGGAAAAGGAAAAGAAAATCAAGGAATGATTTTAAAACTAAGTTCCACTGGACTGCAATTTTAAGCATTCTCGTAGTGTTATGTTCACTGAACTCTGAACAATTGGATGTAGTGCGTAACTCATTTTAGTATTTAAACGTATATAATTACGACTCTTGTGTATGCACACAGATGTAAGGCAAAGGGCGGCTCTGTGAAGTCGGTTCTCCTTCCACCATCATGGGTACCCAGGCGCCTGACCAGGCCGGCAGGCTGGCATCTTCAGGTGGGAATCACCTCACACATCACCTGAACTACTCTATTTGTACAAACGGTCTTGATATGAGTAAACACCTATGGGAAGATTTCACAAGGATCACCATTGATCCAACCCAAGAATCCAGTGCCTCACTGACTTATACTGTGCTGTTCTCTCTGTGCAACACTAACATTTTAGAAGCTAAGTATTTGGTGATCTCTGTGACAAGTGAACTCTGAATAGACATAACACAGAATATAACATACTTTTGATGTCTATTATCACTTTAGGTCAATGGTCATATTCATCAAACAAAAGATACACTACACCTATTAATTGTGCTTTTTATCTGAATTTCTATATAACTGAAATGAGTGGTTATAATTTCTATATAAGTGAAACAAACATTATTTGTAGAAAAAGTTAGGTTTGCATAATTTTATTACAATGAGTGATATTAAATTATTAAATACAGAGATAACCACGAAGCTAAAGTGCACCCTGCCTATACTTTCGAGTCAACCAACATACAGATTAAGTAAGTAGGTGACACTAGAATCTTAGGAATTAAGTTTGGTTATCCACATCTCTTTTCTTGGTATTTTTTTAAAGGAAAAAATGTTAAAAATTCTTTTGTGTATGTTTCAACGTTCACCCCCATTCTCTTACCTGCTAAAATCTTTCTCTGTCTCCAGCTCTTCTTCTCCATGACCCAGACGCAGGAGGTGCCTCTCATCTATGTCTAAAGCCATGATTTTCTCAAACAGCTGGTTCAGAGCCTGGTAAGTAGGGCAAATGGATGACAGTGAGTTTAAACAGAACAAAGACTAGTCTCTAGAAGGGTACAGTAATGTTTAGTTACATTAAGAATCAAAATTCAAACTGAAGAAAGCAGGTTTAATATCAGGCCATGTATAAACTTTTAACAAGATTACATTTAATAATGAATCTTGTATTTGCATTATGTACACTTGGTCAAACGAATAACTGGAAATTATAAAAACCACCTACACTTTACATCTCTATGTCTAATTTATAAAAAGAGAATGCAAGGAACTAGTTCAAGGGCAAGTTTCTCCCAGTGGTGACAGTTCTTAAAATAAACAGTGCTGAGTTTCATTTCAATACCAACAGAATTACAAGTGTTGGTGAGGATGGAAAATAACTCAGCAATGCAGAGAAAGGGCAGTGAGATGGCAGAGCACGGGGCGTGCAAGGCAGATTCACTATGCGGGCCAGAGAAAGAGCAAGTGCATATTCAGCTCTCTCTACACAGTGACCAGAGAGCGCTCGCTGCTATAAACTGCTCTGATGAAAACCATTTAGAACCCACTTCTCTCTTCCTCTGAAAAGTTTATATTAAGGGTTCTCTCAAATCCTAACACTTTTCTCCAACCTGTGTGGTTAGGGAAAAGTTTTGAATAAAGGCAAAAAAATTTTCACGAAGGTAAAAGTCTGGTAATTTGGGAAGATACACTAAGTAAAGGCATCATTTATAGTATTAGGCACTGGTCAGCATCCATCCTCAGTTATCACTAGTCCAACTCTGCCTCTCAAGCTAACATACATATTCAGGCTCCGTAATGTTACATGTAGCCTTTGCTGCCAAAAATATAGCAGATTCAAGGATGGAAGGCATTACATTTTTTTTAATTTAAAATTCCCACCATCTGGCTTTTCATACTGTTCAAATCTCAGAACCCAATCAATTGGACTGAACTCAATCAATTGTACTGAACCCAATTTGACTGCATGCTATTATTTGTCATCCATACTAAGAACTGAGGCAGAAAAATTATATACTGTAAATTCAGAAAAACTTCAAGATTTCCTTTTGAGATAGAAAGTATTGGAGAAGTGCTTAGATGAGACAGCCAAGTGAAGACCCAGAAAACAAAACAGTTAACAAGTCAAATGAAAATCAGCCCTCTGACAGACACCAAGGG
Organism: Ellobius talpinus; assembly: GCA_001685095.1. NCBI lineage: Eukaryota > Metazoa > Chordata > Mammalia > Rodentia > Cricetidae > Ellobius > Ellobius talpinus. The sequence continues at coordinate 22,588 of LOJH01009023.1, forward strand.
TGACTGAATTCCAAGGGATAACATCGGCCTTAGTAACAAGGGTGTCTTTGGTATTCTGCTCCAGACCTTCTCTAGGACTGCTATCCAAGCCCATCCTAAGTGGTCCGCACTGTAACAAGTCCTAACAGGGCACAAGACAAAGCTTAGTCAGAAATACTGTGAGATAAGGCATGACTACTGTCTGTGCACCTTAAGAGCTTACTAACAGGACTCTACATTAAACTTTATTAAATAGAAAGGAGAAAAAAAGCCCTACAACTTATTTTATTGCATTTATTCAGGCGGGGAACAAATTGACTCTTCCTTCCCAAATCAATAAGTAAAAACAATTCGGCACACTATACAAACTACCACTATGTAAAAATTTCAAAACTACTGTGAGCATGCCAGACGAATGAACTCTAGCATTACTAAAAGTAAATAAAAATGCAAATTAAACAAACAACAGAATGAGTGACAATCCAAAAACTGTAGTTCACTGTAAACCAAAATTTCTAAAGATGAACCAACTGCAGTCACTTGCAGACTCTGAGAGTTAGCTCCCCCATGTTTAGGGGAAGCAATTTCACCACGGGTTGGGATGCTCTGTGAGCTGCTGGTCAAATTTATGCCACAGCCAATGAAGAATACTATTCTTCACTGTCCTGACACCTTCAGAAGGATTAGCAGAGCACACAATCATCATTTGTGTAACAGAATCACATGTACCTACACAGGTATTTAAACACAGTCTGGTATTCACACACTTTAGATCTCTGAATCTGAGGAATACTCATTCTATTAAATAAAGAGAAATACTAGCAATAGGGTAGTTAATGCTTTTAATCTCAAAATGAAAAGTCCTGAGCATGGGCATGTGCATGTATATACACATACACAGACAGACAGACAGACACACAGACACATGGAAAGTCAATTACCTGATTAGAATGAGTGACAATTAAAGTTCTCTGTTCTGGAAAATTGTGGTAAATGTTGGATATGATCTGGACTGCAACATCTGTTTTTCCTGTACCAGGTGGGCCCACAACCTAAGAAAAAAATGATGAACTCATATCAAAGACTAAGTTACTACATTATTAGAAAATAGAAATAAAAACTTAGAAAAAAAAAAGAACTTCACGGGGTGGACTCAGTAACATAAAAACAGGACAGAAGAACACAACCTCAGAAATGCATATATCTATGGAAGAACATCAAAAAATATAAATTTTATATCACTGATCTTCAAGGAGAGAAAAATATATACAGAAAAAAGTGTTTGATTAATGGTTAAAACTGTTAAGTTCCAAAAATCCTGTTCAGAAAAAAATTCACTTTAAACAAACAAAACAAACTTAACTGAGTCACATACATGCAAACTCTCGGGCTGTATCAGATTCAGACTAAAAGGCAACAACCGAAAGCTAAGAGAAAAAGTTGCACACACTTGGAAATTAAACACACATTCAATGCAGACCTTTCTTTGTAAAGGGCCAGAGAACAAACATCATTAAAGGCTATGCTGGCCAAAAACTCTGTTGCAAATACGTCCATGGTTACAGCAAAAGGAGAATAATTGATTAATAGAGAAGGCCATATTCTAATATGTGCATCTATGAACACCAAGCTGAGCAGCAACATCTCATGTACACAATGCTGCAATTACTTAAAAACACTCAAAAGTCAGCCAGTTTTGCTTACCATAGTCAGTCCAGGCTGCATCCCAGCCCGGATGGCCTCTATCTGTGTATGAGTGAACTGGATTGTATTACTGCAAACAGATGAGTAAATAAAAGTTTGTTAGATATGTAACAACATTTAGTGAAAACTCAAGACAACCATGAGCAGAGAAGCTCAAACATCTACTTGTTCTTATTCCCTGACCCCCAGAGAATAATTCTTACGTACTGCAGTTGTTTCCAACACACTTAGCTTATTGTAGGCCTCATCTGGCCAGCAGAAGTTCTAGTTCCCAAATGAACCGCCCCTGCAGTACCAGCACAGACCCCGAAGACCGTCATTACACAGGATCTCCACGCTCACATGCCAGCGGTTGTGTTATGCTGACTGTTCAAAGTGCCAGAGAACGTTTCCTTTTGAAATGTGACAACAATTATCTAAAATTTCTCAGCTACTCAGATAATTGACAGAACTGAGGGAAAAAGCCCCAACGTCTGAAACAAAAGTGTCCCACTCAAAAGAGAATTTAAAAGCAGTTTGTAACTAGGCTAGGTAGTCAAATTACCGTTTGGGCTGGTTGTAAGGATAAGGGCCTCTATTAGGAATCACATGAGGTTCTACAATTAAGGTCTTTGCTTCTTCGGTGTCTTCTTCTTCCCCGTCTGCGTCCTTCCTTTTCTTCCCTTTTCCGCTTCTCACCGGGAAAGTTATTCTACAAGAGCAAAGCCCCCATTCATCTTTAAAATAAGAAATGGTCCAAGCTGAGAAGGGGAGTGGGCACGACCCCCATCCTTAATCCAGAAGCTATCAGCCACGTGAATAGGAAATATTAGTTTTTGCCAATGGAGTCTTACTGGGTTTACAAACCTCACTTTAGGGTAGACCCATGTCCAGCAGTTGATGGCTCCCACAAAATAAATTCAATGGTATGTCTGGAGTTTTTTTTTTTTAACATTTTAAATCTTACTGGCCATTTGCTCATATGTTATGGTTCCAACTTTGTGTTTATATGGTGTGTCTGCACATGTTTTTCATGCTTTTCTTTTTTTATTTTAAATCTGTTTGTTCTATTCCCTACCCTCTTTGGCCGGTTTGCTTTCTAAAGAGAGAGAAAGAAGGCATTGGGTTGGAGGGGTAGGAGATGGAGAGGTTCTGGGAGCAGATGGGAGAAGGGAACTGTGATCAGAATACACTGTCTGAAAAAAATTTATTTTCAATAAAAAAGAAATAACCACTATCTTGTGCATGACATTGTATGGAGAATAAAAAGATGTACAAGAAAGGTTTGTGATTTACTTCTACATAAACTATGATGAAATAAAGGCAGATTTATAATTATTAAAATTAGAGTTAAGTCTTCTGTTTGGGGAAAAAGTCATCAAAATAATGGACAAATCAAAGTAACACTAAATACTTGTCATATGCACTGTAAAGTGCATTGGTGTTCATGTATTCCGAAGACTTATGAAGACTGGTTTAAAGAACAGAGACTCTCAGAGACTCATAGCCAGAAAGAAAAAACTCCCCAAAAACAGAAGTAACAGTGAAGGCCAAATGCAAACAGCCAAGCATTGCCAAAGCACAGAATACAACAGAAAAAAGGAAGGACAGATAGACTGGAGTCTTGTTATAGCACCTCTGAAACACCAGGCTTAAGGCCAGAGGTTCTCAGTCTGGAGTTAGAGGCCAAAGCTTTCAGTGAATTTCCTAAAATTAAACAAACAAAAAACCTCTATGTGTACTTTTCCCATTCTTACAGTACAGACAGAGCCAAAGGTTGCCGAGAACTAAAGCGGAGAAGTCACCTTACAAGTAAGCAGCAGACTCACTTCTCCAGTGAGGGAGTGAATGGCTCTATGTAGCAAAAGGCATTGGAGATTTCAAGGGCAGAGGCAGGAAATACAGCACCAGCAAGACTGAAGTGCCTACAGAAGTAGGCGTCAAGAGGGACACAGAGTGTTCCTAACAGAATCTATTATATACAGCAAGAGTTATGAGCATAAACAGATAAAAAAAATAAAAATGGGAGACAAGAGTAATTGTTTCTGTAATTAACAGAAGTGAGGGATGAAAAGAGGAAAACGAGGTATGGGTATTATGAAAAATATGTTGTAAGTATGCTGAATTATTATTTATATTTAATAGGTATGTGGAAGTTGTGTGCTCTGGTTCCCAGCTAATGAAGCAGGATCTGAACTGAAGGTGCAGGTATCTCTGATGTTTATGAACATGCTCCGGCAGCAGCCAATGGCTCCAAGCACCTCACTTGATTTCTACTCAAGAGCTACAGCCATTTGAAATTAATATAACTCTATTTTGAATACATATTGAATATCCTTCATTTAAAAACATGAAATTGAAAATACTTTAAAATCTCAAGACAATCCTCAAAAGTTTCAAATTCTGGAACATTTTGGCTTTTAGACTTTCAGATTAGGAATGTTCAATTGGTGATGTCTATGGAAATATTTCAAAATCTGAAAAAGCTCCAAACACAAAATATTTCCTGTCTCAAACATTTTAAATAAAGGATATTCAATCTGTATTTAAAATCTGCAAAAGGCAGGCAGAGTTAAAGAAAAGTTTAGCTTCTTAGAATCAAAATGAAGTTGAACATCAGATGCCTGTGTGGTAGCGGTTAAGAAACACACTAGACTGTGTGTGATATACAGGCATGTATCTTCAGTCAGCTACTCTATTTATATAGTTCTTTCCAAATCAGACACTGATTTCTTTTGAGACATGAAGCTACTTTTAATGTGGTCTTAAAATAGCTTCTGTACTGAGTCAGGAATAGATTCAAATATAATAGTCTTATCCCAGTGATTATTACAGCAAATGTAAGGACTGCCAAAATGAAATCCAGACACAATGCTCCAAACTCACTTAGTCAACAGTGCTGATGCTAGTGCAGATGGATCACAGAATGGCTGCCAAAGCATACCCATACCTGAAAGGGGGTGTTTGTAGAGCAGGGTCATTCACAGTCACTTTGACATTATGACCAGGAAAGCTTGCCTTTAAATGTTCAATGGAGAGAAAGGTATCATTGAAATCCAAGGTAGCAATCTGATTGGGCATTTTGGAATAATGGGCACTACTTGGGTCCCCATAACCTAAAATGATGTCATGCAGCCAGTCCGGTACCACGCAGTCGGTATTCATCAGATTCCGAATAGTCTCCAACACAGCCTGCCAGTAGGAGGACAGAAAGCTTCATGTCAGTTGACATCTCAAACATTTGCACTCCCCTGGAATGCAGAGCTGATGGCACCAGTCCGGAAGGCCCATGTGTTTCAAGGCAAGCAGCTATTTTCTGCTGACAGGTGCTTGGCAAGACTGAAGCAACAGCTATATTTTCAGCTGATACCATATACTGAGTTAAACAAAAGAACTAAGTTAGCAAGAACAGTTTATCCACTAAGAATTCGTTTAGATAGAATGACATAAATGGGTTTGCCACTTGACTCTTCTTGAGCATGATGAAAATAAGATTTATGTCAACCCAATACAAAAAAAAGAAAAGAAATAAAGAAAATTACAGAACAGGGCCTTAAAAGCAAATGATTCCTAATAAATTTGAGGTTTTTCCTCTCAATAGTATATAGCTCTTCCACCGGTGAAATGCAGAACGACTTATAAAATCAGCATGGATAGAAATAAATTAAAAAGCTGTCAATAATAAAAATGACAAATTGAAGAATTAAAGAACTGGCACTAAGCTAAACAGTGGTGAGGCAAGTCTTTAATTCGGCACTAGGGAGGCAGAGACCTGTCTCGAAAAACAAAACAAATGCAAACAAGAACCGGGACTACAATAAAACAGGAGTTACATCGTCAAAACGAATTAACAGAGCCAAGAACATTTTTTTAGACTATCCAAAAACTATTCTGGTAAATATGGAAATTAGGAGGTGAGGCCTAATTTCAAACACAGTAACCAAATGAACTTTTTTAAAACTCAGGGACCTAGCACAGTTTAAATATGGCATGGGTGAGTAATGGACAGAGAGATCATGGAGGACATTCATACAACACTGATGAATGAGATGAGAACTCTGCCATCTAAGGAAATTCTAAATGTAGTAGAGGTGAAGGAAGACATGGACTATGGCAAGCAGCAGAATGTGACAATTAGTAAAGAATCCTACACACTACAAAGGGAATATACTACAGATGAGAGATGGATGGTGGGGAGATGGGCTTGATATCAGGAAAAGCTTCAAGAAGGAAAGTACCATTTTAATTTAGTACAACAAATCATTTCTGATTGACTTCATCATTAATGGAAAGTTACAGAAATGTTTTAAGCAGCAGGATATAAAGTACCAGTGTTCTAGAGAATTAGGAAATACACATAACTGAATTATGAAGGGACTAGGGAAAGGTGGCCATTCCAATGGTCCAGGCAAGAAGTGGAAGACCCAGATTAGAACAGGCTGCACTCACTGGAAAGCAAATAAAGCCAAGAACTAAATAAGGGATTCTATGCCAGTATATATACAGAAAACATACCACAAAGGCAGGTCATGGTCCCTGTTTGCATCAGGACCTGAATGCTTCTTTTAGCTCCTTTTTAGGAAAATCACATTGGATTCCCACCAGCAATGGATGAGTGTTCCCCTTATTCCACATCCTCTCCAGCATA
>LOJH01009024.1:0-10752 GCA_001685095.1 Ellobius talpinus
CTTTATTAACCAATGAAAGTAACATATAGACAGATGACCCTCCTCCATCACTAGTCCCATGCTTGCTCCCCACTGGCTGCCCACATTCAGTTTCTCCTCTTGCATCGTATGGCACCCAGCTTTAGGCAACCAGTGCCTTTGTTTTTATATCTTGTGTGTATCCTTGGAGACCTCTGGAAGTATCCTTTTATAATGGGACCCTATTAGCTAGGTCCCATTTATGATTTTTTAAAATCTAGATGGATATTTGTGATTATTATTAGTGAGATAAGCCTGTGCAATTGAACTAATGTGGTGAAGTACCATGTGGCCCTTCAAGTCAGTTCTTCCAGAGTAGAGCTGCGGTAACTGAGGCCCAGAAAGTTCATTGGCTGCTTCAGAGTTCATAATGACTAATTACAGAACAGAATCTCTAATTTAAAAGTCCAGGTTCAGAGCGTTTTCCACAGACTGACAGACTTAAAAGCTCAAAGCCCTTGAACTTGAGGGTAAATTAACAGTGAACCAGGAGAGGATTGCTACATCTCTGGATTAAAAAACAAAGCAAAACAAAACAAAACAAAAAGTGACCTAATTAAAATATCTCAGCCAAGAAATGTTTTGGTAAACCCAATGGTAAGTAAGGTTTTTTAAATTTTTGCTTACCTTGGTTGAAATTAAAAGAAGTCACTAATCTCCCCTTAATACTCCTGACAGAGAAGCCTAAGGCGAGTGTGGCATGCTGTCTGCTGTAGCACTCTGTGTTGGAGGAGACCAGAGGCCCCTGTGCTAGAACAACTGTAGCGCCATTGACCACGACTAATGGCTCCTGAGAGGGGTATAATGAAAGGCCGCCCCAACTGGCTTCTCCATTTTTCTTTATTTTTCTCCTCTCATCCCTGTCACCTTTAAGCATCAGCGGATTGTCATTCAGGGAGATTTGCCCCTTGGATGAAAGGCCTCTCTTTCTTAATGATAAGTGCTGATTGGGCCTCAGAGCTGAGGAGCTTGGATAGTTGACAAGACCCAGGGTGTTTACTCCAGAAGGGGAAGAACACATGAATATGCAGCTGTTTAGTCTGGCTCACTGGGGTGTGCGCGAGTATCAAGCAGGGAATCAAGGCCTCCACAGCAATGTCCTTGCATCTCAGTGGTTCTTGGCTTTGGAATACTGTCTTATTCTAAACAAGTTATTTCACTGAAATCATAAACCCTGCCTAGTTTTATAAAAAATGGAAGCCTCATTGTGGTAGACTGAAAGTTAACTTCTAAACCACGTCTCACTTCTGTCTTGAACTTTTAAGGCGTGTAGCCTGTCTAAGTTTGGGTTGCATCTGCCTGGTCTCCTTGCAGCCAGTTGTGACCACGTGACTAAAAGAAGAGGGATGCTGTGGTTGTTTCCAGGAAGGTCCTTTAAGAGACAGCTGCTGTGCCCTTGACTGTTTTTTCTTAGGCCTTCTTTCTGTTCTGCTTCCTGGCATGCTCTGCCCTTGGATCTTAAAGATGCAGATCAGTACTAGAAGGAGTGGCAGCTTCTAATGCCTTTGTGGGAGTCACAGACCAAGCTGGGCAAGCCAGAGCTATTTAGGGTTTCTGTCACCTGCAGGGAAACCTACACCTAGGTAATATACTATTTCTCTTCATGGCACAAGAGGAAAGTAAGTCCTTCACACCTAGATTTCTATTTCTCATCCTAAAGAGTATCAGAATTCAAACTGATTCCTCTCCTGCCCTCTCAGCTCCAACAGATTTTTTTTGATGGTTTTTCGAGACAGGGTTTCTCTGTGTAACAAATCTTGGCTGTCCTGGAACTCACTTTGTAGACCAGGCCGGCCTCGAACTCACTGAGATCTGCCTGCCTCTGCTTCCCAAGTGCTGGGATTAAAGGCATGTGCCATCACCGCCCAGCTTCCAACAGACATTGGAATGGTTAATTTAAGGAAATGGTTAATTTAAGGAAAAAAAGGCACGGGGGCTGTGTTCATGAGAGAGCCACATGGAATGGGGCTATCAAGAAGGGTGCATGGGAAGTAGCGTGATGAGGACCACAGCTGATGGCCTTTGAGAGCAGGGAGCCCTCACCACAGTTCAGCGCTGGGGCAGCAGCAGCTTCTTGATTGAGAGTCGGCCTTAGGGCGTCAACTTCATCTGCTTTCTTAAGGCCTTGGAGCTTTTGAAAACCTCTGGCTTCAAATGTCAAGTCTGTGCAGTGCCCTGGGTCTCTTGCAAGGCACTGCTGTTTCTGTTTGCCTGGCACGTAGAGTCTTTACTCTAGTGCTGTGCTCAGTAGATAATAAGTACTGTATTAGTTACAGTGGCTTGTAAGTTATTATTTAATAGCCTTTTAAAAGATGCTAAAATGTGTAATTATTTTCATGAGTTGAAACTTGTGAAAAAGCTGAGCAAGGGCTTGCAGGCTGCGCTCATTAGTGTTTCCACAGTGAATGGAGGGAGATACTGTGTCAAGTGTTTCCCTGCTGTTCCTTCCTTTAGCTTGAAGAATGGTAGGCTCTTGTCTTTTGTTCACACCAGTGAGAGTCCATTCAGCTAGAAAGAGAACAGTGGCCTCTGTGTGTACTCGCGGCATTTGAATGCATTTTGGTCACACAGTAGCTGCTGTTTAATGACAATAAAATTGTGACCAAAGGAGATAAACATTTAAGGGATAAATGACAGGGCTGTTAATGTTAGCGTGAGAGCTAGGTGTTTTTAGCTAACAGGTGCATGGGCAGCAGAGAGAACTTTTAAGTCTAAAGCTGGTGAAATGGGTGCTTCCAGCTCTTCAGAAAAGTTACGTCTAGACTTTTTTTTCAAAAGTACTTTTTAAAATTGTTAAGATAGTGCTTTTCACGTTCTACAGTAGAAGGCGAAGATCAAGACAATATATGTATATACACTGTGCTCATATACTTACCGTATTTTTTTTAATGATGGGAACACTTAAAATCTAGTCTCATAGTAATTTTTAAGTATATCCATGCTGTACAATAGCTATGTGGCCGATCAGTTTGTATTAAACCAAAAATCGTTTGAGCCTGTCTAAATTGTCTTTGTAAGCTTCTAGAAATTTTCTTGACATATTTGCTAACCATAGTCATGTGTATTACATATTTGTGTACATTTAATAATATGTGCAAATGAATATATCTAACTGTAGTGTGTGTATTTATAAAACAAATGTATTACCTAGTTAAAGAAATTTTGGGACTTTTGGAGCATTAAAATTCAGAATTTGATTAATCTTTAACCCTATAGAACCTTGGTTTGCTTGTCTTTTCCTGGAAGACATCATTTTTGGTCCTAATTCTCTTCCCTTCCCTTCTTATTTCTCCCCTTTCTATCTTGTGCACTAGTTGTGGAGGGAATGCCTTGCTATTGGGGTCATGTTTCTTTCTGGGGTGTAGAGTCTACAGGGTTTTTGCTTGTCTGTTGTCATAGAGTCCTGAAACGTGTTTAGCCTTTTCTTTCCACTTAAAACCTTTTGGATGTATTTATTTTATGTGTAAGAGTGTCTTACCTGTGTGTATATATCTGTACCATGTCCATACCTGGTGGCTTGGAGGTTAGACAAGAGCACTGAATCCCCAAGGACTGGAATTGCAGGTGGTTGTGAGCCACATGGTGGTGGTGGGCACCGGGCAACAAGTGCTATAAAGTGCTGAGCCAGCTGTCTAGCCCTGTGTTTTACCTTTTCTGACTGTTGCATCAGGCTATTCAGCCTTTTTCCAGGCTAGCAAAATAAAAAAGTTAAGCAAGACATATTTTGCGAATGCCCTTGTCTCTTCTGTAGGTGGCATTTCATTCCACAGCAGCTCTTACATGTTTGCTGCCTAGCAGCTAATGATGGATGATTACTCAAGCTGAATCTTGGTCTCAGTTTAGGGGAGGATTTCGAACTGAGCCCCAGGGTGCAGAATGACAGCGTTCCAAGAAATTGGAGTCTTCAAAAGAAGCTGAAAATGTAGTTTTTTTTTTTTTAATATGAAAGCACTTTTAAAAAAAGGAGTGGTGCTTTAATTTAGATTTAAAACACACATGATCTTATTACACCAAGTCTCCAAGCTGCAAGGAGTGAGGCCTTTCTGTTGTGAACTAGGGCTAGCTACTTGGAGAGGTTATGCAACCTTTGAGTCCAGAGTAGATGTTGGGGTTCCTATCAAAGGAAACTAGCCAAACCAATGAAAAACATGGGTGACATGTAGTAATGCATAAAGAAAAGTTTCTGCTGTCTCACCCCGGGGTGAGACCTGTAACTGACAAACTAAACTTTTGCATGTTGAGCCTCCAGTCTAGAAACTATGAACTGATAGGCAAGGCTCATCAAATACTAAGGAGTGCCTCAGATAGGAACAGCAGAATACAAAGAACAGAAACAGAAAACAAAAGCTAAAAACCAAACAAAAAAGGAACCAGAGAAACAAGACAGTGTATGCTCTCCTTGGAAAGAGTCAAATTCAGTATACAATGGTAGTATACAGAGCTGTACACATTGGAGAACTATTCACATCTGCCATGCTATGAATCAGTCTAGGTTTCCATCAAAGGGTAAATGGATAAAGAAAATGTGTGGCGTATATACACAGTGGAGTATTATTATCCTTCATGGAGAATACAATCATGGTGCAGGAAAAAGGAGTGTTAGTGGAGGTGAGCATGTTAGATGAAATAAGCAGATTCCCAAAAACAAATATTTTCTCTCAGATGTAGATTTTAGATTAAAAAAATATGCAAGTCGAAGGGGTATTATCTTGGAAGAAAATGAGACTGGCTGGAGCTGGAGAAGACGAGAGATGGCCATAGGAGAGGTTGGATATGACCAAAATACATTAAATGTATGCATGAAAATCATTTAAGGAAACATTGTTTTATATAATTTATATGCTAGTTAGGAGGGGAAACTTTTTAAGTGGGTCATTGCAACAGACATGGTCAGCGATTAGTCACCCTTTGCACCAGTGGTCAGTGGAGTAAGAAAGAAAGCCTTTGTTCTGAGGGAAATGGTTCTGTACCCTGAACAATTTGGTTTCTTTTTCTTTTGTTTAAAACTATATCAAACCATTCTAGTATTTTATTTAACATGTAAATTGTATTGCTATATGTAAAATAAAGAATGATTTGAAAGAGAACAAAATAATTTCAAACCTTTAAAACAAAAAATAAATATTCTTAAATAGATGAAAGAAAATATCATCTGCAAACAAGATCAAGATGCTAGCTAATACAGGAAAACATTCACACTAATAAATGTTAGTTGTGATAATACTGTGTATTTTTTAGAAAACATGCTGTCCCCATATATTATAACTATAAACACACATAAAAACTGCAATCAAAATATGACATCTGGGATTGCTTTGAAATAATACAGAAATAATGGTAGAATAGAAAAATTAAAAGAGTATTGAATGATAATCTTCATTAATGTTGTTCAATGTTTACCTGTTGCGAGATATTTGATCATACTCTACAATGATATAGATATTGGTCTAATAAAGAGCTGAATGACCAATAGCTAGGCAGGATTTCTAGGCACAGAGGATGCTGGGAAGAAGAAGGGTGGAGATATGAGGTGATGCAGAGGAAGTATGACATGTAGGAGATGAGGTAACAAGCCGCGAGTCACGTGGGAGCATGTAAATGAACAGGAATGGGTTAATTTAAGTTGTAAGAGCAGGTTAGAAACAAGCCTAAGCGATTGGCCAAGCTTTTGCTGGCACATGGGCTAGATAAAGACTCCCTACATTTACCTAGGAGCTATTACATGGTTCTCTGCTTTTATGTTTTTGAAATTTCTCATTATGAAACATTAAAAAGGGGAACATTATTAAAAGAGCAAGAATGATTTCTCAGTGGCAGGCTGACTAACCCTGCAACTACCCAGGCCCAGAACTGCGGTTATGAATTGACCCACCCTAACATCCACCCCAACTGTGATTTGCTGGAGCATGTGAAGGGACCGGTCCTGCACACCCAAAGTTGCAGGATCTCCATGACACAGGATAGCAACAGGATAACCAAGGGGTGTTCCAGTGAGGGCCCAGCATGGACAGTGTCACAGCAACAAAGGCCTCAAATCACATCAATGACTCTGCAATGAGCGTTTGCTCATTGTATGGACAAAGGGTTTACTGCGTGACTCATTGTGTCACACTGCAGCCTCTATGAGGAGACTGATTTTTCTTTTTTTTCTCTTCAATTTTATTTTATTTTATTTGGGGAATGGGGAGGTTGCAAGGGCACAGGGCAGATATGAAGGGATAGGGAAATGAATGGGGTAGAGATACATGATGTGAAAGGCACAAACAAATAAAAAAGAAAGTAAAAAACCAAATGATTTCTCTATAGTTAAAATATGGTAGCAGAAGTAAACAATTTTCATAAAAGTATTAGGAAATATTAAAGATGTTTTCCTTGAAAATGTTGTGTGTGCATGGGGTGGTAGGGTGCAAAGAGTTAAAGGGAGAGAAGAAATAGAAGAAACGAGAGGCTCCATCCCCAGGGTCCAGTATGTATTGTTAGGCAGGAAGTTAGCAAATAAGCGATAGAAATTGGTAGCTTCTTGTATCTCAGAGGAGCTTACCCAGGATGCCTGGAGATGACCCACTGAAGTAAATTCTGGGATTTCTGAGCCCTGGGATAACCAGGGAGGGTAGAGGAGAAGGTCCTAAGTGTTGGATGCAGCTCTTATTTCTGCCCTTAGCTGGGCTGGGTAGCATAGTGTCGCAGCTGATCTCAGGCCACCCTTTCCAGACAGTTCAGCTCATGTTTTGCATGATCAAAGATTTGACATTGGCCTAGGCTTAGGACAGAGAGGAAGGATAATGCAACTTGGCTTGTAGGTTTCCACCTAGCCTCCCTGTTTGCAGCTCCACTCTAAGATACATCTACTTTTAGGAATATCTGATTCTTGGAAATTCTGAGGCTTTGAGGAGATGGGGGCAAGGAGTGAGGGTGCGTCTGGGTCTTTCTGCTTGCTTCAAGGAGTAGAAGGCCTTCATTCAGCCTTTGCTGTTCTAATTACCTTCCCTTTGCCTCTTGACTTGTAAGGGGTCATCCCTCGTCTGCTGTTACCCTTCTCTTCTGATCTTTATGTCTCTGACTTTTTGTTGTGATTTTAATTCCCTCTCTCCCTCCCCCTGCCTTCCTTTCTTTCTTCCCTCCCTCTTTCCTTCCATCCTTCCTTTTGGAGACAAAGTCTTATTATGTAGCCCTGACTTGCCTAGAATGTATTACATAGATCAGACTGACTTTGAACTCACAAAGATCTGCTTGTGTCTGTTATTTTAATTTCTTTACAAGAATATCATTAAGATCTGGGAAAAAAGTCAGGTGCATGTTTTGATATCATCATACTTAAATAGAAGTTACTTTGTTGTGTTAATCATAACTTGGGCCTGGGTTTGTTTCTAAGGTCTGTTTGAAAGAAATAAGAAATCAATTCAGTACATAAGTCAGTTCTTCCTCCTAAAGGTCTCCTTGCCTGCTGCCACTCAGATCGGTTCAACCCTGTATTCTTGAAATGCTGTGGCCTTCAACATTAATTTAGCAATGGTTTCTATATTGTCTGGGGTCTTGTTTAATTACTTGATGTGTGCTTTGTCACCCAACTGGATCCTGAAACCTTGTGACTACCAAGTGATGTCTTAGTCTGCTGTTGTGTCCCCTTGGCTGTGGATAGATCTGAGTTCATTGGGTGCCTGGTGATCAAGCATACACCGCACATTTTATCCTTTGTTTTTATTTCTGTTTTATGTAATCCTTGGCCTGTTGCTCAGAGAACAGAGAAGGACAATGAGTTTATTTTGGAGATAACATTTCAAAGTTTAACATGTCATTTTTAAATTCAGTTTCAGGAGTATTTTATTGAGATTGTAGGTGTATCTGTGGCATTTACAAAGGGTAGCAATGGAAGCTCGACTACTTATTCTGAAGGAAGTCTTGGGACTGGTGTTGTGATTTTACCTTCCTGCCTGCGGGTTTGCTTAATGACTTACCCGTAAACAGTCACTTCTGTTTATTTGAAGCTCTTGTCTCTTAGCACGGCATAGCTTCGATTGTTCAGTGTGTGCTCTCTTGTATTAGTAACAATGCTGTCATTTTCTCTAAAGTCACTATTTTATTAGAGAAACTCTAATAGCGCCACACATTCCACAGTTATGCATTCCCGTACGTACTTACCGACCCCAGCAGAGTGCTTAATGAATTATTGAACTTGAAGAACCTTTGAGGAGCAGGGCTTTATGTGACTGAGCAGCAGACATGAGAACGCGCTATCCTCCAGAGCACTGAACAGACAGAATGGAGGCTGGATCAGACAGCGTAAGCACTGAGTGAATGATGGTGCTCCCATGAAATATTTACACCCCCGAACATGCGAAGGGGGAGGAGAGTGTGTGGGCTTTACCATTCGGGGTTGAACCTGACACCTATAACTCACCGCTCTGTGATCTTAAAAGCAAAACAGGAAGAGAGTAAGAAAAAAAAGACTGGGAAAGAAATGATGGAAGGAAGGACAGGTTGGGAGAGGGAAGGAGAGAATCTTGGTTTTGGGATTTTTTGTTGTTCATAGTCTGTCACAAAAGGGAAGATCCTTCTATAGATAGTGACCTTCCTAAGGACTGAGTTTGAATTGGTCCTGAAGCAGACTACAAGCCTCAGAAATGATTTCTTTTGCTGTTACAAGGGCCAGGTTTCAACTTAATTATTGTATCACAAATGTAATTAGAAGTTGTCACCTAATTATCTGTGGAGACAGAGAGTTGATTAGCAAAGAGCTGATCAGTATTATTTTTGATCAGTATTATTTTCAAACAGAATGTGGAGTGAATTTGTTTCTTCACAGATTACTATTAGAAATTGGTTTGTGATGATAGCCTTAATAAGTTCTGTGAGAAAATAGAACAGTGAAGAAAAATATCTGGTTTACTTGGGAAAGCCTAGAAGATATTTATCAGACAATTTCTAATGCCTTCCAGTATAGAAAAGAACTAGGCCAGCCTGGTTTGGTGGGGCACATCTGTGACCCCAGCACTCTGGAGGTGGAGGCAGGAGTTCAAGGCCAGCCTGGGCTACAAACCAAACTCCTTTCTACCCCTCAAATAAAAGGACTAAAATAAACATGCTAGCCCAATTATTTTCGCCTCTTTGCCTTGTAGTGATAAACCCTTTAAGATGTCATGCTGTCATGTGACTTATTAGAAATAATTATTGTAGGTGAGTAAAGATTGACAAGAGAAAAATCTGCTTCATTAAATCTTAATTTTACTCTTGATTTATTTAAAAAGCTCACAGATGAGAGGGTGTATTTTAACATAGTGATTCTGTGTTTTGTTTTTTTGGGTCTTCTGTTTATAAGGAAGTTCAGATTGACCTCAGCCATTGGCTTTTGAGGATTGTTTGGCTTTGGAGCCCGCTGTGAGCACCTGGAAGTTTGGCATGTGCTATGCTGAACAGCTACTTGCCCTTTGATAACACTGACATTTGTCCAGGTGAGACAGTCATGCTAGGATGAAGAATTCAGTACTACTGTCCTTTGCAACTGAAATGTTTTATCAGTGTACAATAGAAAAGGGAAATTTTACAGGGATTTTTAATTTCTTCTGTGCTTATAGAAGCTATAGAGTAGGGGCCCAGTCAGTAAAAAGTGGTAAAGAGCTATCTGGGACAGAATACTTCACATTTAGACAGCAAAAGCAATATTTTATTTATGTATTCATTAGTTTTGTTGCTACGATGGTATCTTGGAAAGAATTGGGATTTTAGTATGACTGATGTGGGTGTCAGTTCCATCTCTGCCACTTCCTTGTTGGATTTCTGGAAAATCTTAGACCTAGTACTCTATTTTCTTACCTAGAAATGGGACTTATTTGAATTTATCTCTCAGGCTTGAGACTTCTAAGCATTCAGCACATGTCCAGTATATGATTGGATGTTAGCCGCCTCCCCAACATGTGGGTCAATACCAATGCCTTACCCAGATGTATGCAGATGCACATATGATGGACATCAGCCCCTTACCTAGCCCTTTCCTGTTCTTTTTCCTTTTCCTTTGAGCCAAACATGCTTTGTCTAGGAGATGGAGCTTTTAGATGTTCTTGACTGATGGAGGGGATGAGCCAGTGAACCAGAAGAGCAGCGAGTGCTGGGACAGGCTTGTGAGGAGATGATAAAAACAGTGTGTGTGATGGAGAGTGTTCAGGCAAGATGGTGTTGGTGTGTGCAGACTCCATCTGAGCGTCCACTGTCAACACTAGCCTCACATAGAAGTCGGGAGTGTCTCAAGAGCCGAGGCTTGATTTCTTCTTGACCTCTTGCTGAAAATGTTATTCTTTTGGAATGTTAAAGAGATTAAGCCAATTTGGAGAAAACCAAAGGTCTTTCTGTGCTCAGCTTCTATCTCTGACTGAAGCTCTTTGCTAGTGTGTTCAGTATTAATATCAATACCAGATTGCCATGTATTACCCACGTATTCCTTATAAGAATTCTAGCAGAGACCAGCGTGTGCTCACTGCTCACTGTTGTCCTGTTCTTGTTGGAGGAGGCAAGCCAGGAAGCAGTGACCATTATAAAGGTAATGAAGTGGTGAGTAGAGGGGTGGGTTAGAGTGATCTGAAATGGCATTTGATATGAAACTCCAAATATGACAAGGACAGTTGTTCCAAGGATCCATGGTGCTGATAAGTTTTTTCAAAAAGGAGGCAAAAGCAATCAGTGGCAGGATTTTTTTTAAAGATTTATTTATTTATTAAGTATACAGTGGTCTGCCTGCATATG